>JAJKFJ010023704.1:0-14747 GCA_027382625.1 Tetmemena sp. SeJ-2015 | reverse complement strand
ATTTAAAATTTTCAAGGTTGTGCGGTAGGTGTAAATTAAATTGGTCAAAAAAATTTCCCCAAATTAAATTGAAGATTTAATTTGATAATTTCAATTTTACACTTCATTCTGATTTCTACAATAATGAGAAAAAGCAAAATAGGTTTATAAAAAGCATAATGAGACTTAAAAAATCACTAAATTTTTTAATTACAAAAAATAAAAAAGTTTATTGAAATTTTAAAGGATTCAGATATTTGGGGGGGCCCTTTCTTCGTCATCTACTTTTTTCATGAAAATATAAAATATCACTATTTAGCCAAAAATCAGCAAAAAACACCAATTATTTCTTCAAAATTTAAAATCAGAGAGTCTATCCTGGCCATATTCTTTATTTTAGAAAAATTAGCATAAATCTTTCCTAAAAACAGTCAAAATATCTTATCTTTCAGGAGATTATTTTAAAAGATATATGTATTTGAGATAAAAATTATGGAATACAAAGGAAAATAGTTATAATAAAAGTATTTAGATTTATATAAGAATTATAGAAAATCTTAACTTTTATTGGGTGCTTTAAGTATAGAGAAGATTCTGATAGTCTGATATATTAATTAAGATATCTATGGGCTCCTGAATTATTTATCTTAAACTTAAAATATTCATCCTATTTTATATTTATGACAATTCTTTTGCAATTGAAGATTTTTCCCATTATTAATATTTTTTCAAAGATCTTTTTAAATTACTAAAACAAATAATATAGCTTGCATACACCCTCTGAATTAGAATTTGGACTTAAAAATTGATGTTTTTGTTAGACTTTTCACTATATCATAATTTTTCATATTTTAATGAAAAAAGTGGATGACGAGAAAGCCTCTCCCTGATATTCTATATAGTTATGATATTCTTATCAACTTGCTCAGATAAAATTAAGAAGCATGTAAAGAGATCTCCATCTTACTAGAAAAGTAAGTTAGCTAAAACAAATTATTTATTTTCACTGTAGTTTATATCTTTTTTTTTTTATTTAAAAAAAAAGTATTGTGAGTACTTTAGCTTATTAATATTAAATGAATGGATTTCTTTTAATTTTTATAATACATAATTTTTGCTTATTTCTTTTAGAATTTTGAGTAAGAATAAAAGAATCCACAATTTATTGATGAAAACACTTTGCTGCATAATTATAAGTTTATATTTAAATATAAAATAACTATTTATAATTTGCTCGAATTAACAATTTTGAATGTAAGGATATTAAAATTGTCTTCATCATCAACGAATTATTCCATAGCGTATAAATTCCCTGCCCTTTTATAGCTAATCGTCTTATCGAATCGTTTTATTTTGTTAGTTAGACAATTTATTACTCCTATAGACCGCGAGTCTTTATATATCTCCATTAAATAAATTATTATGCATTCAATATTCGTACACAAGTAATTAAATAATTAAGTTTCTATAATATGCATACAATTCACAAAATATATTATTTTAAACTTATTTAATTAATCTAAATTCTAAGGTTTATACTCTGAATAGCTGGACATTATTAATTTAAAATAATTATAAAGCTGATTATATGCAACCATCATAAAAATTTAGCTTAAATTAAAAGAATTCTAAAATTAAATGAAACATTAACCACACTTTCTGGTTCATTCATAATTTTTTCTTCTAATTTAAATATGAGTCTTTTTAACAGATAAAAATAAATTATCATATTTAAAATTTATTAAATGTGGGAGAATAATATTGATATTTTAAAACTAAGATAATAATACATCAAGAAGAAACAGAAAACAATGCTATTTTAAGTTTTTAAAACTTAGAAAATAACTTTACAATTTTTATCATTACTTTGTTTTTACTTAACTCAAAAACATATTCTAGCGTGAATACCATAAGATTATCATCATTTCATTTTGAGAAGTTAAATAAATGGGATTAGTAAAATTTCACCTGAATTAATATTGATTCATTAATTTTTAATCAAACTTAATTGAATGGATGAGAAGTCTAATTGAACAAGAAACGAGTGCAGAAGATCAAGTTTCCCATTCCAATAAATGGTTCAAGAATATCAATATCATTGAGAAATTTTTCGGATAAAGATCAATAAGCAAGTTAAGATATAAAGATTTATCCTTTTTAACAATTACAATGTTAGAGGAAATTCAAAGCAGGAGAAAGGCGAATTAAAAATTAAGATTACTTTGAAGAGTGACCTAAAAATGCAAATTTATGAGGAAATTCCAAATTCAATACTGCGCAGTCCATGACCGAATTCATTAAATCTTGTCTGATTAGGTCTACTTTAGTATCATTTTGGATTTGTAATTGTAATTTTATTAACCTAATTCTATCCTTTCCATAATAAAAGTAGTAAGATATTAGTAATTTAATATCAGGAAGGGTTCTGACTGGCTGAAGTCATAATATTTTTGCAAGCAATTATAGTTGATGCTCCTTTTAATAAAAAATATCAAATTCTCCCTGAAGGATTATTGTTAAATTTTAATATTTAATAAACTTAATTGGATATTCCTAATTCTTTAACATCTTTCCTTTATCATGAATATGTCTCTATTATATTTAATAAGAAAATAAATATTAACTTCTAGTAAATTCAAAAAATGAGCAAAATTATTTTTAAATTGGACATAAATTTGTAATATTGATTCTTGTTTCTATCCTCGTCTTCCTGTTAAAGACAATGAAGTAGGGCTAGGTAGCGCACATTATGAATTTATCTGAACTGATTTGACAAAAACAGAAAATGGGCATTAAAAATTGAATCCCTATTAAATTAATTAAGCATGCCTTATAGTGTATTTATAGTTTATTTTATAAGTTAGTCTTAAGATTAAATTATTAATAGTAATTAAATTTTAATATTCTTAAATAAAGCTCTGTGCCAAGGGAAAAGCAGCTTGAGGAAGCTAACTGAATTAATTGAAGGAGATTCTCAAATTTACAATATTTAAGCTGCTACTCGATACCCTCAAAAGCATACTCTGATGCTTTATCTAGTGAATCTTAATGCATCTCAGTCCTAGATAAAGCCAAAAATGATATAAATAACAAAGGTACGGTCTAAGTTAAATTATATACTCGATAAACAGCGAGCTGCAATTTCGAAAAGACAGGGTAACCTTGGAAACAATGACTAAATCATTCTAATCGGCAGACAAATAGCCAAGACCAAAGGAATCATTATTAGAATTGCGATGATGGAGCAAAAATGCAAAAAATGATTTTTTCCTATGAATTGTGAATATCGAGGAACAGATTAAAGAAAGATCCCTAGAAAAATCGAGGACAAAATTTCGAATTCTGGGGGGGGACTGAAGTACAAACACCCCCCTTTTTTATGATCAAAATTTATGAAAAAGCGTCTATGTGAGATAAAATTGTCTAAAAATGCCAACAAAAACGAAATTTTAGCTTTAAAAATTTCAATGAGAGTCAAATTTATTATTTAAAATTTTTGTGAAATAATTGTTAAATTATTTCCGAGCTCTATTTTATTAATAAATCTAAAGTCATTTGAAGATGCTAGGGATAATTTACCTATATTATGATTCGCCCTTCAGTTTTATAAATATTTTTTAGTTGTTTTAATAAATTTTTTACAATCTTAACTTGAATAATTTTGAAGAAGAATTTTATTAGCTAAGT
Source organism: Tetmemena sp. SeJ-2015 (assembly GCA_027382625.1). NCBI lineage: Eukaryota > Ciliophora > Spirotrichea > Sporadotrichida > Oxytrichidae > Tetmemena > Tetmemena sp. SeJ-2015. The sequence goes on along the minus strand of JAJKFJ010023704.1, from coordinate 11,081 downwards.
TTAATAGAAGAGATAACTTAATCAATAATTGCTTAAAATCACTACTGTAAAGTCAATGATAAACTCTTTTACATACTTTAGAGAATCTTACAATTATATGCATCTTTTCTAAGAATAACCATAACTATTTGTTGTTAAGATAAGATATCAATTTATTCAGCTTTTTGAGGAGATACAATAGAGAAGACACTCCCTTTAAATAGCTGAATATAGAGTCGTGAAATGATACTCGGTTATTCTTATTCTCGAAAAAATAATCTTTACATGAATTAGTCTTGAATATTAAATTCCATCAATAATCATAATAGATCTTAACATAAAAATTTGAAATTAGAAAAAAATGACCCTCTTGGAAAATTTAAAAGCCAGAATACTTTAATTTTTTGACATTTTTAGCTGATTTTGACAATATTTGGGCACTTTTCTTGGCATTTTGTTCATATCTAGGGGATGAGCACTTCGGCCCCCCAAATTTCAAATATCTCATAGTAGCAGCCAAAATGATCTTGAAGGAGTGCAGATGCTTCTTCTTGATTGACCAGTCTTCTTTTTACTGTCTTAGTTTAGTGCAAGCCTGGCCTTATTGTCTTTGAGTTTTAGGATCTAAAAAGACTACTTGCTGGCTTTAATGAATGAGATCCTATATGAATTTGAATTTGTCTTGAAATTCCGTTCAGTAAATTTCATTTTAGATCAGCTGTGTGAACATTTTATTTAGAGGAAGCTATCTCAAGTTTCTCTTATCCTTTCTTGAAGATCTCATCCGCTGTTTGGAAGGATGACAAAATTGAATAGCTTCAAGTTTTTATCAGGCATATGAGACTCATCTATTTCAATGTATTCATATCTCACTCAGCCACTTATTTAAAATTTAAAAATACATTTACCTTTTAATCCAGTGAAAGTATGCTGAAATTATCGTTCTTGGTGCTTCATTTCTTTCAGCAATGACCCCAAAAAGTACTATTCAGTCATTCATTTGATTTTTAGCTAAAGGAGAAAGTAAAGTTTCTAACTGTGACTTCTTAGAGTTCTTGCTTATTTCTATGAACATGATCATTTTGATAGAGTTAATTTTTTAGAAGACTCCATATCTACCTATCTATTTCTAATTATAGGTTGAATATGAATACATTATTGAGGGTTGTTTTAACTTCGAAATACACACTGATTCAGTCCTTGTCGTGAGATTCATAATATATTACGCTTTAAATTAAATTACATCACTAGAACAACCTCAACTTCGAAAACTAAAAGGTGACCATGAAGGAGGCAGGCTCCTAGGACAAGGAAGGCATCGCTCTCGATCAACAGAGACTCATCTTCGCTAGAAAGCTCTAAGAGCTACAAAAGTATGCTTCCATTTGCGTGCTTTTGAACAACATCAACAACAAGATCTTCAGCAAGGACAAGCAGAACCCTCTGCGATTACAACATTCAGAAGGAGTCTACACTCACCCTAAACAGTCAACTGCTCAAAGCGCGGAGAAAAAAACTATAAATCAGATTGAGGCGGTGTTCTTTATGATCTTAACACTGATTTGGTAGGAGCTGACTTCCTCATTAAATTATATTCATAATGCTTTTAAACTGTATCTAACTTAATATATATATATATATATACCACTTTGTTCAAGAACTCTATCTTCATTAGGTTTTCCTTATCCTCGATCATGCATTCATATTCACCCTATATTAATTTTCTTAAATAAACTATAAATGCACTATAGTTAGCATCTTCTTCTGGATATTCTATGAGCTAGAACTCGTTTCCAGTTATCTTAAAAAATCATTTTGTATTTTAAATCAATAATTATCATTTAGCAGTTCACTATAAGTAAATGTATATAATTTAATTAAGACTACAGTATAACGTTTCAAATGATTAAAAATCTTGCCATTTAATCATTGTTTAGGATTAAGAACTCAAGTTAGAGTCTTATCTTTGTAAAAAGGATTAAATTATTATCTAGAAAAATAATAATAGAGTTTAGCCATACCAGAAAAAAGCTTTTTTTCCCTAAGGTTAACCAAAAAAATTAGAATAGAATATTTATTAACAAATTCAAGCTAGAGGTTAAGAGAAATACAAATCATCTTTTCTTTATTCTCCTTTTTTCATTCTTTGATAATTTGGAAATTAGCTTAATTAACTTCCATTTATAATTTTAATTTAATTATCTAGAATGAGATGAAGCTGAACTTTCCTGAAATGAAGGACTTATCTTGTTCATTAATAAAGGCAATTGCAAACTCGTTCTTAAATAATTTTAGATTATTGAAAGAATTTAATTACAGCTGAGAATTTATTCGGAAATAGAGTTGATTTTGAGAAAAAATCAAAAAAAATAAGAAAGTGTTGAAGCATCTACAATTTTAATAATTTAATAAATAGCACTGTGCATGGTTATAATTTAGACAAGTACTTTCGAAGTTAATATTTTTAATTTGTGAGTTGGGTCCTAACATATCTCGCTTCTAGGAGGTTCTGTTGAAATAACTAAAGAAGAATCTCGCATTATATTTTGATGAGCAATCGAACATGCTGAAGTTAATCTGTGATTTAAACAGCCACGAATTTGCAACTCCCCATTTATTATTTTAACCAATCACTTATTTTAACTAAATTTAAACTATAAGAAAAGAAAGAGAATTCTCACGCTTTTTAACATTTTATACAGTTAATAAAGCATCTTATAGTATAGGATCAAAGTCAATTGCGGAAGTGGAGTAAATGAAATCAAGGGTCCTTCGTTCCGAAAATGAATGCCTGAATGGCTGGTAGTAGTAGTAGTAGTAGTAGTAGTAGACCCATTCAGCCAAATTTTAATTCCAGCCCCCGACCTCCCTGATCGTATCTTTGATTAAATAACCGCCCACCCTTCTTAAATAATTAATAATCACTTTTCAATTACAAATATGCTGACCGCCACCTAGCTGCGCCTGCCGCTGCGAGCTCGCTCTTATGTCCTGAATCCACTTAGTCATGCAGACCTCCGCCAGCTCCGCCATGATCTTAAGAGCTAGCAATGTGAACAGTCCGAGCAGTCTACTTAGTCGAGTGGGACTCTTGCCTCTCTGACTAAAGATATCAATGATTGTTAAACCGATAAGCGGCCAGCCATTGGCATATCTTGGAATCCCTTGGCCCATCTCTCGGTCAATCGCTACCACTCCACCCTCGTCTTGGATGACACGAAGCCTTTCAGCAAGCATGAGATTATAGTTCACGGACCTACACATTCACAACGGCAACACCAGCAGCTCATCACTGGCCTCCCCGAAGTACTCAATAACCACAACAAGAGTCTAACAGCTAAATGTCAGACTTAAACTCTGAGAGAATGCGTGTACGAGGTATAGGAGGCCCTCCTCACAGTGGAAAATTCTCTTGGCGAATTGATGAGACAAACGTATAATAGAGAGCCTTCCACACTAAGAGACACCTTCCTCCCTCATCGCTGCTACGCTCATAGCTAGGGAATCCGGCGCCGCCCAGGCTTCGAGACTTTCGAAATCAGGAAGTGCTCACAGCTCTGCCACCTGCCTGAAGCCACACATAGATATCTGCAAGAGCTAAACAAGCTCCGGCTCAACACTCGAGGCTTCCAAGGGATGATCTTGCAAGACATGAGAGCCGCTCTCCGACTTGAGGAATCGCAAAAGATTCGAGTGGAAGGAGAAAACCGTAATAAGCGGATAAGAGGCCTCCTGTAGAAAGTCAAATCTATCTGCAGAGAGGGGTGGAAGAAGCAAAAAGAAAAGCGGCAAGCTTCTGAGGGAGACAAGCTTCTCCACTAAAAATAAGATCAGAAGCAATCTGCATCAATGCAAATACAGATGCTGAAGTCAACGGAAAAGCGGTAGTTAGAATCTCAGACACCGCCGTCCTCATCAGGGCTTTAAACTATGGCTCTACTTGATCGCCTCTAAGAGATCGAAATAGAAATTGAAGCGGAGGAGGAGGAGGCGGTTCAGGTTTCTTAACTGAAAATCACTGAACGCATGTTGAATGAGCGAGAAGTCCAGGCAGTCCTCCTTGCCTTCGACGATTCACTCTCTATACACAAAAGGGCGAAACTACTCAAGATATAACTGAGGAAGACATTTCAGACTATGCACTCAAAGTCCAACATCACACCCCCACCCCTTCACTCAGAACTCATCGACTTGGGCTCTGATTTAAAGAAGATCAGCAAGAAGATAAATAATTAGAGGAACTACCTTCTAAGACTAGTGGCGCAGAGCACCTCGACGCGCGCCCCTCATTCCAAGCGAGTCTAAGTCTTTACATTTGAAGGATTATTCCTGGATACCCAATTACTAGCATACCAAGAAGGTAACGGCAGGTCACCATCAAATACGTTGATTGGATAAAGCAAGTAGAGTAGCGAGACCTAAGAGAGAGAATCAAGAAGAACTTATGCGAGCTGCTTAAGTTGGTGAAAGGGGCAGACAAGATACTGGGCGCCTATGAGGATCTAAGCAAGTCACTGGGAAAGGCTGCTACGCGAAAGGCCACTAACATCGAGTGCGCAGTGTTTGGGTTGAGGCGGCTGCTGCCAAAGGTACAAGACATAAAGCGCAGGGAGTGCAAATATTTCTACAAATGGAGGCGCAGCAGGAAATGTAGAGTACTGAATCCGCGCTATCTAGGAAGCGAGGGCAACGACTGGGAGAAGTAGGCAATGCAATAGCGGGTTCTCATCAAATCAACTCAGCTCGACCTGGAGTTTATGCTTGAAGCCAACAGGTTCATTCTCGTCAACAACGAAGAGGTTCCAAACTATGTGGAAGCGCCCGAGGTGGAGATGGAAATATATAAGGCCAAGGCGCTCAGAAAGGTTATGCACAACACCGAAGATCTGCGAAGGTGGCTGAGTTCAGCTTTAAGTCCTGCTACATAGCGAAGAAAGGGTCCAGCTAGATGTCTAAGAACCGAGGAGAGCAAATGGGCATTCCAGAAGATTAAAACAGGGGAGCTCAGACAGCTGTTCATCACTCTGATGAAAACAAGGTGTAAGCAGGAATTCAAAGGAGTTAAAGCCTGTCAAGGTATTTAGAAATGCATTTAAGATAGGAGATAAAGTTTTAGTCTACCTTAGGATTGTGTAATGTATTTATCAAGAATTACCCCTAATACACGTCAATCCTATACTATAAGGTAACAATCAAATAAATATGGCTCAAATAAGATTGCGCTATCGAAGGTAGAGAGAAACTAATTCAATTTAGTTTAAATTATAGTTTTACTTAATTATTATTTATATTAATTTTTTCAAAATTAAGATGGCATGAATTAGGGCTTGGCTCAAAGATGAAAATTTAGTTTGACTTTAAAAGATATCTTGAACCCTTCCTAATATACTTAGTGTTGAGGGAATGCTTAAATGAAATGTTAGACTCAGAATGAAGTACAAGGGTAAGTTTTCTTTAAAATTATCCGTAAATATGATATTTGATTAAGAGTTCCTTAGAGATATTAATTTATTAGAATGAGATACTTATTTACAATTGTAAAAGAGAATGGCAAAAGTCAACGGATTTAGTTGAACTAGTATGTAAAATACTTCAGTTCCTATTCGTAAATTCGTCTTCTTCAGCTGTTTTGTTAATCTAATTCCTTTTCTTTATTTATTTATCTCAACCATCGATAATGCAATCTTATTTGAGCCATAATATATATCTCATTCCTGTTCTAATTCAGTTTTAACTGAAGCGATTTAATATTAAACGTTTCCCTTAATGTCATGATCCCAGCGGATGTCAAAGTAGGCAGTCAATCCTTTAATTTAGACATATACCCCAAATCAATTATAAATGATTCAAAATTAATTAGCCCAGTGTGTGGAGTTTTCTAGCTTCCTCGTATTACACTCTCGCCTCTAGTCCTCGCCTCAACTTCGAATAGATTACTGCTTCTCTATACCCTATGATCTTAAAAATACAACTCTATTTTTCTAAAAACTTTTAATCTACAATTTACGGAATCTCAAAACCCTAAACATGACTTCTTAAGAATATGATGAGTTTTAAGAGCTTCCTTCAAAAATTTAGATCTTACTTATTATTTAAATTTAAAGAGCTAAGCAATACTCTTCAGGCTAGATACAACTCTCTCGTGTTTTAGTACATTGTTGAAGAAACGATTGGAGTCAGAGTTCTAGGGGAAGACCTCTCATAAATATTCATAGAATTTTTAATGCCGCTCTTATCTTCTTCACTGACCTTTAATGGTTTACAGAATATTTTGTTTGCAAGAGTGGATTTTTATAGACTTAATCTTCTTCAAGCAATATTGTACTATCTCAACCAGTGCAATTATTTGCCGATTTTGTCATTCGCTTATGTTAATCCCACATCCAACCTCCTTATCTGTTATAATTATGATAATGCTGTTCTCAAGCTTACTGCAAATGCTTAACTCGCCACCCTCACCTCAATTTCGTAAATTATTGAGTACCCATTATAATAATTCGTTTGTTGCTCTCTTGGCCAACACTCTTTACTTACTCAAAAATATGAATTTTTTACGAGTTAAATGCTTTAATGCTGTTGTCTATTCTGATGCTCTCATCAAATCCAAACCTTATTATTGATATAACTAAGAATATTAATACAATCAAATATAAATGAAAAAGAAGGAAGCATCTTTAACAATCAAATCATTATAAAAAATAAAACTTAATATGTATATATAACTTAACTTTTAATTGCTATCTCATCAGATTATAATTATTTAACAAGCGATTTACATTTAGGGAGTTATGGGACCCTAACAAAGGGCAATTTTAGAAGTAAAAATCTTATAGGGAATCTTACCGGTTTGGTATAAGAGTAAGTTGCAGGAAGTACTCGCTTTAAGGTGTACTTGTGTAGCTTGACTGCAGGCGTTTAGTTAATTTGTTAATCTTTTTTTCCCCCATATATTTTATCTTTTGCACTGTATAACCATATGCAGATCGATATTTATTAGCCCTAATAGAGTTGCTGATTCAGATTTTCTCAGAGTGAGAGATGACTAAGGAATAGGAAATAAAGTGGCTCAAGGGATTCTCTCTCGTCCCCAAAATGTGAGCGGTACATTATAACTGTTTAATTGACTTCATGGGCTGACACGTGTCTAGAAGGTGCGGTTACACTTTTTATGATCTTTGTTTATGCCCTGCGGGGTTTCTTCATAATTCCTTATAAGATTTAATGCTTTTGGGGATCATGTAGCCATTTTGTAATAAGGATACAGATGCTGTGACGGTCTGGTACTGAAAGATGTTAATTATAACTCTAAATTATCTTACTTCTGAAAAATTCTGATTTCAACTTAAATTTAGAGCCTTCTATATATTTTTTTAATCATCTCATTATGCTCTATATCCCAGTTTCTAACAATTAAAGCCATTAAGAAGGTTTAAGTAGTAGCATATTTCCTGTCCATTTACAGCATTTTATTTAGGCCATTAAAATCATTAAAGAATATCTATTGAGGACCTGTAAATCAATTCAGGAGTTAATTTTTTTAGTCATTATAATAAAAACAATAGCTTCATTATAGTTGAGATTTTATTAAAATCTTTTAATATAATAAATGAAGAGTTGTATCATATTTGTAGTTTAAATTTAAGTTTTTTATTTTCTAATCTCTAGATCACCTCCCCAGCAGTGATCCTTGAAGAGTGCAATGATTAATTCCTTGCATTTAATTTCAATTTCTTTTATATACTTTCGGTTAATTCGAGAAGAGCGCCGAACGCAAAAATTAAGGATATAAAGTTGTTAGAATTTTATAATGAATCGATTAGTCTAAAAATTGTTTTAATCTGACACATTTGATGATCACGAATAAAATCAATTTTTTAATCACAAATTTAATTGTAATTGATCATATCGTGGCAGTGCAAATGTGTCAGATTTTAATAATTCTTAAATCATACGATTCAGAAGGGAAAACAAAGATCTTTTATCCATACAAGTTTTGACTTGGAGTGAGCACTTAAATATTAAAAGCGACACAAGCTAATAAGAAAATGATGATGAAGATTAAGAATAAGATGGGGAGTGATCGCGTCTTATTTTACAGCTGAAAAGCATTTGAAGATTATTAAGAAGAAACTGATATTACTTTTTGGTAAGTTATCGAACAATGGAGAGTGAATCTGCTAATTTAGCAGCCTAAATTTTGCAGTGCCTAAATTAGTATTTTAACCTATCATAGATTTTAATTAAAGTCTTTACTATATGAAAAAGTTTGGTTGACGATTTACTTATTTTAATGAAAATTTGTAAAATTTTAAATCAGTCAATCAAATAATTATATATTGTCCTATGAACACTGAACTTGTTAATCGGAAAATGAGTCTGAAAGAATTTTTATTCCCAATAATGAAAAATACCTAATTTATTACTTTTAATTCAAGAGTTGAAATATAACGAGGAATTAAGGATACCTAACACAGGTAAAAATCAATAATACTTGGCCTGAGTAACCCCCTCAAAGTACACAAGTAAAAACTTATGACGTCTAAAACTGAGACTAGCTTTCCGACATTCGTCGAAAAGCTTCCTGAATTTTCATCTCTGTAGTCCTTGGACCTAAACCCAAAATTTTTGATTGGCGACTATGGTGAAATAGAAAATTATTTATTTCAGTTTACTTGAAAATTAGATTTGAAGAATTTCAGGCAACAATAAGTAAAAGCATAAGTAGTACTTACGGAATAGTCTTGCATCTCTTCAATGATATCTCTTTGCAGAATAGCTAAGATCTATATTCCATATGGACAGATTATCCTTAGATAGGGATTCATAATTCTAGTGTTGACAGAAATATCTTGAAAATATCGTTTCTTGGTTGACAATAGTCCATTCGTCGCAATTATCAAATAATATCTCTTAAATCTTTTCTTAAAAACTATAAAGCTTTTTAAAATTCTTCTGTTAATTAAACTCAAATTAACAGCAGTTAAATCTTTGAGCCTTGAATCAAGTTGACTTTATTAGAAAAGGGTTATAAATATAAATTCTTTTATTAATTTTACTTTTAAATGCTACTTCTGCTGCTTCCCTTTCAAACATAATATTAATATAATTAGCAGAATAACTTCTCAGATTAATAATGCCACTTCCTTCCTCTTAAATCAAGTTGAGGCAGGAGTTCTTGGGTCTAGCATTGCCAACACCCTCTTCATCAAAGTAGCTATTGCCCAGTTTTCTGCTGTTCAATTCATCAATAGTACAAATAAGCTTAATTACGATTTTAATCGAACTGGAGAAGGCAATATCTACTACCATTTAAATAAATTTTAAATAATTTATTAGTTAACCCTAGCTAATATTATGACGAATTTCCTAAAGGCCCATATGATTCTTATTCAGCCCAGTAATTATTATTAAATTCCTACGTGCCTCCTGCTGTCATTAGCTCCACCCCTTCCTTCGATGTAGTCCTCACAATTGGGAAGACCCCCATCGGACTTGATGCTCAATATCTTCACTTTAAAGCAATCCATATATTTATTACATTTTCTCCTCCTCAGATCAATGGCGCTCGGCGAAGTTAGAACATCAAAAATAATTTATTTTTATATTTTCATGTAAAAACTTTTTAATATAAATTGGACTCCTTAAAGATTAAGGTAAACTTTCATAAAGTGTTGAACTAAATTTATGAAAATTAAAAATGAATACAGATTGTGAACTCATATTTAGAGGCTTAAACATTTTAACTGGCTCCTTATTAATTTAAAATTAATGATAAATTGACTCTCTTCCTCCCAACTGCACAATTGCTGCTAATTCTACTTTTAATACTTCATTCATCCTCACTGCTCTCAAATCCAAGACTAAATACTTCATTATATATTATCATAATTATGATTTGTATTTTATAAATGTAAGAAAATTTATACAAAGTAAATTAGATAAGAATCTGCTTTACTTATATTTTAATAATTCTATGGAAAAAACCCATCTCTATGAGGATATTACTAATTTAAACTTTATTTTTGAAATTGTAATAATTAAGGGAATTAAGGGCCCTGGCATATATAAGATATGCTAATACGTCACAGCCATTGCCGTGACATTATTGCCTACCTACCAGCCGATTAGGGATATTAAACACGTGGCACCCCCGGCACCTCACACTCTAAGCAGAAGCTGCCGGCTTCTGCTTAATACAAACAAGAGATTAATAACATAAATTTAATTAAAGACTTCTGTTTTATTATAGTTGAAATTTTAATTAAAATCGGAGATTGGTTAAAATAATAAATGAAGTCTTGCAACTGAGTCACATTTAAAATCTCTCAAACACCCCTAAATCTGCAGCTTGTTCGATAGCTTATCGAAAATTAAAAATGGATTTCTTTTTTAATTATCTTCATAGCCCCACTCAGTAGCGAGATATTATAGGGAAGATACGAATGGATGATCGAGGGTAAAAACAATAAAGTGAAGAGTGAGAAGGGCTTCTACATCCTTTTGCTTCACTACAGGCTCGGCAGAGAACAAGCAGGCGACTGTTAGCTCAAGCTAAAAAAAGTGATTAGAAATGCTTTTAATATTATGTTTTTCAGCTTTGTTTTTCAAAATTTTAAACTGATGGAGTGACTGTTGACCTACGTTAGCGGAGAGCAGGCTGAGTTTCCTGATGGAGCGTTCCTGATTTAGTGGCCGTTTTTTTAAAAGTTCTATATTCTAGCCGAAATTTAATTGAAAAACCGAATTTTAATAAAATAATTAAGAACATCTCTAAACTTTTAAATTTACCGGATTGGTTTATTGGTGGATTGGTTTAAATTCGGGCGTAATCATCTCTACGACCGCACCTGAATTTCCACTAATCCACTAATCCACCATTCCACAACTAAGCTTAGAGATCAGGTCCACAAGGGTGCCACCGCGGTCCAAAATGTACGATCTCGCCTCTGAGCGCCAACAGTATCAGGAAGCCGGAGTGTGATCCATGGCCAGTGCGGAGTGCCCCCAGGGGCTGAGGGTTCGAACCCTGCCGGTGACCAGAGACGGTGTTCCTGTGTGAGACGGTGTTTACAGTGAGGACTTGGTAAGGATGAGTAGAGCGG
>JAJKFJ010023703.1:0-14793 GCA_027382625.1 Tetmemena sp. SeJ-2015 | reverse complement strand
TGTCACTAATTTGCATTTGTCATCGTCCGCATTCTAGTAGCAACCTAGTAATATATTTATCGCACGGTCGTATATTTTAGCTGCAGCAGTATAATTCTACCAGCCGAGTCGTAATTTTATCCGCCAATGTCAAATCAGGAGTAGAGTAAGCAGATTCTGTCGATCTGAGTCCAATTATTCTGGCACGGGTCTATATTTATCCTGCATATAGGAGAAGACTTTCAGTGTTGCTTAATTAATTTATTTTTCCAATTTTGACTTCACCCCTGATTCTTACAATATTTTGATGATCTATGATACTTAAATGAATCAAATTTTACATACGTATTCATAGAGCTGAATCAGTATGGCAATTATTTTCGCTCTTTCTTTTAAAATAAACAGTAAAGGTTCTCCAGCACTTTTATATTATATTCACTGTATCTGAAGGAAACCCTATTCATTTAATTTTAAAACTAATTTGTATGATTTTTATTTGCGATAAAATTTAATCTATATTAGATCCCAGTCTTCAAGGAAGTAAAACTAATGAATGAACTCTCTGATCTTGTTTAGAAAAGCTAGGATGAACTGAGTGTAAAGCCCTCAAAGCATAACTTAGATCTGATGGAGTATCTATCTCCCACTAAAATATAGTTTAAAAGCAAAGAAAGGCAGACCCTAAATAGATCTGCTCTAGGAGCATTTGGATCTCAATTTCAAACCGAGTTGAGTGAACTAATGCCAGAAGTCAAACTCCCTAACATTCCATAGGCAGTCCGCAGAAGAAGCAGCCTCGTTACCATTTCTAGCATCCACAAAGAACCAGGTCCTGCTTAAAGTATTACTGGCTCAGAGTTTAGGAAAAACTCCTACTCAAAGCTTGACAATTACAATTCAAGCACCAATGTTAATAATGGGTATGAAGTAGGATCAGTAGACTATCAGAATAAACCCTACCAATAGAAACTCAGTGAACTCAATAAGATTAAGAAGACTTTTGATTTCCCAAACAACCCAGCCTATCTCTTCAAGAATGCCAGAAACACAAAGAAGCTGAAATACTTGTCTGACTATTGCAGAGAAAACCAAATAGCAATGAGCAAGAATGAGGAACTTATAATGAACATTGATCTTTCCAAGTTGTAACACTCCCTATGGAAGAAATCTGTTGACGATATGTTTGATTACAAGAAGCAGCATAAAAGCGATGAACAGTAATTAATTGAAGATTTCTAAAACTATGGCAAAACCAACAAAAATAATTAGAGATAACAACTGGGAAAGCTCAATTAGTCTTCCCTTTTGAATACAAACAAGTTTGAAAATACCAGAAATCTATTGGGTCCTCCTTAAATTGTAAGCTCGTTAAATCAATCCATGATGGTTGCTGATGGACCTAGAAGCTCAAACCTGACTATAAACAACGACATATAAAGTAATAAGTGGCAGAGTAAAGTATAATCACTCATTAAGAATAGAAAAGACAGTCGATTGTCTAGCAGAGAGTCAAAAAGTAGTAATCAGCACTCTACTTCCCCAAGTTTATAAAATGTACATATTTCTTTATATTTTGAGTTCAACAAAAATGGTAACTACTTCAAAGAATTCGACTAGCTACCATACCAAATCTGCGTTTTTGTAGTCTAAAGCAGTAGAGAAATTGAATTAGCTTCAATTAGAGAAGCGAGCAAGAGAAGAGCAGAGGTATCAGGAGTTTATGAAAAGAGAGATGCAAAGAAAAGAGAAACTTAATTTAATATGCTATCGTATTTGGCTTAATTTACTAAGCAAGTAATTGGATAACCCTAATTACTTAAGAAACCATAAGAAGAGACTGGCCAGAGGACTCAAGGGAAAAAACTCAAACATGCAAAAAAACAGATTTATTGTTTAGGACTATTTGATTATGTTTTGAAGATAGGAGTCGAGTAGTGACAGTGAAAGAACTAAGAGAGAAGATTTGAAGGACTATGAAAAGGACAAAGAATTTAAGAAAAAACCTATAGTAAAACTGATAAAGACAACTGACTCGATTAACAAGGGCAAGAATAGAATAAACAGGAATCTTCTGAGACTTATTAACAGATTAGATTTGGACAGGCCATTGATGCTCAAAGAGAAACTTGACATCATTTGGAAGAACACTGCTGACAATAATAACTTCGCAACTTTATCACAAGGATCTTTTTAGTCGTCACCATCTTAATCCCCTCAAGCCAGAGTGTCAGTCTTAAGCCAATTTCAAACCAAGAACATAAACTAGAGCTCACAAGCAGAAATATCAGTCTCCAATTAATAAGAAAAGCAGCCCTATCAAAACTTATCATTGAGATAATTAAAATTAAATTTGATTTATTTGAGTTCATAGCTATAAACAGACACATATCAAAGATCGGCAGTGAATTTATCGTAATCTCACATAGACGTAACCATTATATATTAATTACATAAAACCTAGCAGGGACACAATAAATCTCAGTTGACTTTGCATTCTACTGCTGGTCAATCAATACATTCAAAATCTATGTCGAGAGTAGGAGGGGAGAAGGGCCAGGAAAGTTTGAACTTGAGAGTAGAACTAGAAAAGAAAAAGTAAGCAAGGATGCAGGTGAACAATTCATAGAGAGAGGCTTACAATAAACTACTCAGCTACTTGGAGAAGAGAGACAAAGCCATCTTAAGTGAGGAAAAGCAACTTATGAACATTCTTAAGGTAGTGATAGATGGGGGATGGGTGATTACTCACAGGGAGTTCTACATGATTCTAGATCTAGTTGATTTCACTAATCTAAGTAAATATTATTTTAAAATTACTCAAAGTGAACCTATTTATTGAATGGAACCTTCAAAAGAGATGCACTAAGAGATATGAGTGAAAAAGCCAGATTAACACTTGAAAAAGATTTGAAGACATTCTTTTAAACTGCTATTGAATACATGCAATTCGACTCCTCTCTTATTGAAATCATAAACCAAAAGAAAGAGTATCAACTAGCCATGCATATTTACAAGTGAAGTTCTGCAAGATGATTATCGTAAATAAGTCAAAAGCATACCATCTATTTAATTTTCTATTTCTATTTTGAATAAATGATTTGAATATTTAGTAAAATTATTTGCAATTAATAATTTAATAAGATTGGTTTAAGATCTTGTTGTAATATTCTAAGAGCGATAGTTAGCATATATGCAGCCCAAAAAGTAGCTTAGTGCTTTTATGTTCTACTCCAAAGAGGTATAATTACAAAAATAATTTGCTTTTTCTATATGAGTTTAACCAAGTTAAATAGAGAAGGACATATTGCTAAAATAAATTCCATTTTTATTAAATATAAACAGTTTATAATTAAATTATACTAAATGATTTGGGCAATAACTGAAAGGAATAACACAGGCTGAGCAGATGAAGCAAATTGGCCAAGAGTGGAAGACTCTCTCCCCAGAGTAAAAATAACTCTATGAAGATTAGTCAAAGCAAGATTGAGAACGCTATCTATCTGAACTCTAAGGCAACTGCGAAGCAGCACAAGCAGCTGCAAGAGCAGGGGTCCCTTTGAATGGAGCAAAGCCTGGAATAGGCTTAAATGGAAAACGCACTCGTCGTAGAAGGCTTAAAGAGAAGGGTGTGCCTAAAAAGGTACTTTCTCCTTATGTGATCTTTGTGAAAGAGGTAAGTATTTGCAATTTATGAGCAATGACTACTACACTGAATACAAGTTAATATTTATTTTTGATATTTGATTCTAAGAACCTTTTGCAGGAGCGGCCCAAGATGATGCTCGATAAGAACACCAGCAATTTCCAAGAGATCATGAGGGAACTGGGACAACGCTGGAAAGAGATGACTGAAGAGTAGAAAGCCCCTTACAAATTAAAGAACGAAGAGGATCGAGTTCGCCATATAGAGGAATAAAAGAGATATCTAGAGGCCAAGCAGAATGAGATTCACTCTCGTGAAGTCAGACGGTCCAAGAGTGGCCAGCCAAAAAAGCCCCGAACAGCTTATCAGATTTTTGGATAAGTTATAAAGAAGAAGCTCAAAATTAAAAAGCCAAATGCATCTGAAAGTGATAGGGCTAAGGCTTAAACTATCGAGTGGGCAAAGTTAAGTGCAGAGTAGAAAAGGTTTTACCATGAGGAGGCGAGGCTTGACAAGGAGAAATACGAAAAAGCTATGGAAGAATGGAAACGAAGTCCCCTCAACAGCAAGAACAGGCAGTTGATAGCTCTTGATGAAAGAAGGAAAAAGAGCATAATATCTTTTCTAAGTCATGGACTAGACTACAATTAAGCTATAATGTTCAATCCAACTCTAGGGCCGAGTGACTGTGTGGATGGAGAAGACACAGATAAAGAAGCAGGAAGCGAGGATAGTGAAGATGGTGATGGAGACGATGAAGATATGGAGGAACTGGTGAAGTTGATGAATGATGATGAAACTGAGATTGATGAGGATGATCTGGAGGACTTAGACGATCCAGATGATTTGGATGAGCAGGACTTAGAAGAATTAGAATCCACTATAGATACTCCAAAGAAAGATGATGTTGTGCCAACAGATAAGTAATCTTAAAATATAAAAAGTTGAAGATAATTAGGTTCCTTTCTTAAAAGTATTGCAAGCATGAAATATTAGCGAGATCTGGAATTGTTTATAATAAATTAATAATTATCAAGTGGAAAATGGTAAGACAAATGGCCGAAGCAGCCTTTATCTATTATTACTTGAGTTCATTCTTATGATTTTGAGTTGCTTTGTATTTTAAGACTTGTTTTAGAGCGACATCACTGACTTGAAGAAGAAGCTGATCGCTGGTAAAAATGAGGAGCTTCATGGCTTCCAGAAGTACGCCAACGCTTAATTCTATGGTAAGAAATGAGTATTAAAATTTGCATCGACTCTTATTGAAAAGAAAAGAGTGAATCTCTAATATCTGACTCTCTTATTTAGAGAACTTAACAAAGGAAGAATTCTCTGGCAATTACCGCATTAACCAACATGAGCTTGCTCCCTCAGCTAATGCCTTGAACCCTCTCCGTAACTACGAGAACCTTTTGCAGAGACTCGAAATGACTGAGTACTACAGAGCACTCCACGGAGAATAGCACGCTATGTGGGTGCACCACTCCCTCGCTAGGTTCTTCAATCACCTAAACAGGTACAAGTTCAAGTATGCCTTCCAGGGCTACATCACCTACCAGGTCTATAGAAAGATCCAAAACCACAGACTTGCTCAAGAAAATCAGTTCACCACCGTTCAGCATGACTTATACAGTTATGGCAGCATCCTCCAAACAACTGGCCTCGCCACCCTCGCTTTCTTGTATCTCTGAGCTGGAACAATAGCCTCTTGCTAATTTACAAGCAGGGGTTGAATTCTAAAAGTTGACTGAAGGAAGAAAACTATTGAGAGATATAAAAACTTAACAGCATAAATCATTTAACTAAGTTAGAGATCTCCAAGTTCAAGTTGATCTTCTATTTTAGAAATGAATTTGCATTATTTAAACCTTTTATTCTAAAATGAGGCCATTTATTAAAGTGAGGCATATAAGATGAATGGATTCTAAGAATCCTTGCTGAAGCCATGAGAACTCATCTCTACTTCCTATTTTGCAACGACTAATAGAGAGTTAGTTTTAAGTAAATTTTGAATTATAATTTAGTTCTCCATTTGGATACAAAATGCTCATTTCAAGAAGTATATATAATTATTTGACTAAATTCTAAGAAATTAAAGAGCTACTAATTTTATGATCTAAAAATAAACAACTAACTTAAGCCAGGAAACGAAGATTCACTTTCTCAATCCTAATTTGAGGTAGTTCTTGTCAAAGACCTTAGTGAATTCATCGTAGTGCTTAGGTTAGTTGAAGTTAGTAGCTTGGCTTAAGTTGACAAGTCCTTTGTCTTACGAAGCAGATTGAGATGTTGCTTTAAAGCTTGGATTGCCTGCAAAAGGCTGAGTTTGAGTCTAGGCAGCTTTTTCTAGAAAATCTGCACTTGACTTTTAAAAGGAGCTGGAATTAGTTGTTTGGAACAAGTTTAGATTATCTTTGAATGAACCACTCTATGTGGATCCTTGGGAGCCTTCATCCTCTAAAGATAGCTAAATAAATGAAATATCAAATTACTATGATAAAAGTGAGGGTTTATGAAGGTCTCAGTATCCATCTTCTTCTCATATACCATTTTATTTGTAGTGCCAAAGTCTCTCTTCTCGAAATCGTGTTGGTTTGCGCCATGACCAAAGAATAGATGAGACTTGATTCCATTTCGATGGAACTAAGCCATGTGTTCTTCATGCTCTTGCTGTTCCTTTCTCATCTGCAGGGTTTAGATTTGTATTTATTCTTACAAGATTAGTCTCAAGAGTTGGAGATTGAACTTAAGTGTGTCTAAGTGTGTTTCCCAGATGGAATTTAGATTAGTTTTCACTCAACGGTGTTTAGAAGTGCTTCTAATAGTCTGTGTTATGAATATGGATGGCTTACTTGTTTTGAAGCGAGATCCCTACCGAATCTATCTTCGACATGATTTCCTATGAGTACTCCAGTTCTATATGGATTCTAACAATCAACTAATCCAGTTATCACTCAGTGAACTAAGAGAATAATAATTTAGAGTTTAGAAATCATGATTTTTTTTTGAATAATGTATAAATTCTTATATATTTCAACTTAGCCTCTGGTGTCTGCTTTTATCTTTGTTATTATCATTTATAATTAAAGCAACTGCAGAACTTGCAACATGCAATGAAACTGCCACAATTAAACTCATCATTCCAGTTCCAAGTTGCTGGGCTTGAGAGTATATGATCCTAAAAATTGAAGCAGTAGTGCCTGTGTTTGAAACCATTAGATACTTTGTGGTGTATGAGTTGTTTATGTTCTATCGCCATCCTTGATAATAGGGAAGTAGATCTTGATAGTAAACTGGAGGATTAGCAGTTGACAAGTTGAAAGTTAGAGTGGTCACTGAGTCGATCAGCACCATAAAATAACTGCTCTTTGAAGTATCAGTTAGCGTATGAATTACCGGAAGCACGCAGTATTAATTTGGAGCGATAGTGTAAAATTAATTACAAAGGAGACTTATGTTTATGAAATACAAGACATTTATTGAGCTTCTTTCTGTGAATATATGTCATTGTCAGTGATGGTAATGGGGACGCAAGTTTACTTGGTGCAGCTCATAGGTTTATCGTAGAGTATGTAGCAAAAGCTTGGTCTGTTGTCCACGCAAGTAGAATTGTCAGCACAGTAGTTATAGCCTGCATTGATGCAGTTCAAGCACTTACCCTGGTAAGCACCTATTATCGCTCCTTAGCTCACATACACCAGAGAGAAACCAATTATAGCCATTATAAACACCATCTTCAAGTTAAGATGAGAGTTAGAGTTTGTACTTCGCTTTATCATTTTGAAATATTATAAGATTATTATAATTTATTTAACAAATAAAATGCTTTTAAGAAGAAGCCAATCCACACTCAAGAATTAATTGCATCACTAAAAGCAAAGTTCTTTCGTACAAGACCACACTATAAAAGGAACTTTGAAAAATGAACTCTCATAGCATCTTTATGTCTAGCAAGATCCTTAGCATGCTACTAAAAGAAGTATACCCTAGAATCTATTGTCCAGGAGAATCCCTCAAACTAATTTGCTATCTTCACTTGATTAAAGAAAGAACTCCTCTCATATTATCGACTTGTAGATACCCTAAAATGCTTAAGCTCCGATATTAATATTTTATAATAACTTAGACTTTTGGACAAGGCTTTTACTAAGAACAGTAAAAGGATAGACCTAATATTAATGAAAGATATTCGCAGTCTATAGTACTACCACCAAATATTAGAGAGGCTAGCAAGAAAGTTAATTAAAATAAAGGAGTCAAAAACTATGAAGAGATCATACTCTCCCAGTAAATTCAAAAATCTTTAGGTACAACTGAGAATATTAAACAATTTTTATACTTAAATCTTTTATATAAATAACTATTAAATTTGAAATAGGGGAAAAAGAGGAACCTTTTTAGTAGAATTATTTAAAATACGATTTTAAAAAGATAAAATTTAGTTTTAGATTAATGAGAGGCATAATTAGATAAATGTTGAGAACTTAGTGTATTCTTAGTCTTCTGGGAGGTTGCTATAAAACGATCCTCATCCTATTGGCATTCATTTTTTAAAATTAGCTTAAGCAATTTACTGCAATTTATGAATAGGCCCCAATCGTAGCTAGTTAGTTCAAGTAACAAGAAGAGACTAATGTAGCTGCAGCAAATGAGCATTGAGAGAGCGGGAACTCCCTCAGTTTCAAAGATTGCTAATCGTATGGAGGGCTTGAAAAGAGTGCAGAGCATGAAAAACAGTGAAGGAGGGCTACACCAAAATTTTAAAAGGACAGAATCTTCTACAACTGCAACAGCTTCGTAAACTTACTATAAGAACACTCTATTCAATGAGAGGATGAATACCCAGGCCAAATCTAACCTCATGAGAGCCTCCTTTGATAATCGCTTCTCATAACCTTCTACTCAGCAATAAGAATTTAACATATAAACTGCAACTAGCCAGCTACTAGAAGCTGCCATGAAACTAAAGCAAAACAGACAGCTCTAGAACTCTCAAAGGCACCAGTACTTTTAAACATCGATATAGAGTAATCAATCTGTCATACTCTCATAGAATTCTAACCTATTGAAAGAAACTCAGAAACTTACTTCTCTTAATTATGGACGCAAACTTCAATTTCCAGAAGCTACTCGTGCTTTTAATTATCAAGATATTTAACTATTTAATTCGTATTTTAGTAGTGAATAAATGGTTAATTGAGTCAATAACTCCCTATATAATGAGCAAGTGAAGCTGCAGAGGCTTTAGAGATCAATTTAAAAATAGTAAAACCTTTTGGATAAGAGAGAAAGAAACAGATAGATGAAATAATGGCTGGCCAATGACAGGACTACTATTCTGAAAGACTTGAACTTCCTGGACGAATATGCTTTGCTAAATCGAATTAAAAGCAAAGCAGAGAAGAGCAAGTATGAGTACGCTGCTATAGTAATTCAAAAGGCTGTGAGGATGCTCAGAGTCAGAAAGCAATTCTTAGTCATTGTAAGTACATTTAAAGATTAAACTTAAAATAGAGGGCAAGGAGAGAATGGGCAGCGATTAAACTACAGAGATGCTGGAGACGAATCAAAGTAGAACTCTAAATGAAGAAGATCATTTATCAGTAGTATTTCAACTCAGCCAAAACTATACAGAAATTTCTAAGAGGTTACAGGTATGCTAAGAAATTAAAGCATTAAATTGTAGAGTTTATTAAAGGGTCAAAGAAGTTAAGACAAGGATAAGGGAGAGATTCATGGAAACATATTTCAAGCAGAAGAAGTTCGAAATTATGACTGACAGTCAAGTTAAGATAGCTTATTATGCAAGGAAGTTTATAGTAAGCAATCCAATTATTTATGTTCGTTTAGAAGAGAAAAAGGTAAACTATTCTTTTACATGAGAACTTAAATAAAATAAAGATTGCCTCATTTGAAATGGGAATCTCTAAATGAATTTTTTTATTTTAAAGCTAAAATATATGAATGTCTACAAAAAGAATATTTTTTTCATTGATATCAACATTTTTTTTATTGATATTAAAAGACAAAAATAAAATAAAATTAACTTGGTTTTGCTTACTCAGATGAGAAGGATCCCAAATAATTAGATGTCGTATTCATATTTTTAATTTAATTATCTTTCACATTATAAATAAATAATTTATACAAATAGAATACTGCTTCTATAATTGTTTTGATCTTTTTAAAGTTATATAATTAATTTGCTTTATATTTATTTTAAGCTATAATAGTTAGAAGATTTAATTTAAATGTATTATGTTTATTTAGTTTAGAGGGAACATGAAGAAAGGATTAAAAAGATGAATAGAGCAGCTATTGTTGTTCAATTCAACATTAGAAATTATTTGGAATGTAAGGAAAATATTACTCTCATTTAATAATTTACTTAGACAAAGAAGATCTCAGGCAATAAGCTTTTGAGGAAGAATTCAAACAATACATTAAAGATAAAATTGAATAAGAGCAGTCCACACAAATAACTAATTAACAAGACTCTAAGAACAACAAATTCAAAAGAAAGTGCTGCCTCAGCAATAGCTAGAGTCTCAAGGTAATACCCACTTAAATAGGTGGAAGACCTTAGTCAAGTTTGATACTCTCCCATAAATTCTCTCCAAAAAGTTTTTATAATTTTATTAAGGCAGTCAAGCTCAAAGAAACGAAATGCTACTAGCTAAAGAACTCATCTTAAGACTTTTGATCAACATCAATCTATTCTTAATCCTAACTCCCAAGTTTAGCAAGTATAAAATCCTTATGACATTGAAGAAGACTTCAGCCTAAATGTCAATCCTTAAGCTGTTCACAGTTAACTAGAGGAAAAATTTAGCTGCATAGATATAACTAGTCCTTATCTCCCAGTTTTTCCAAGAGCCATAAGCTAGCTAGACTCTCAACAACCTTTATTTTATTTAGGGTTACATATTAATTTAACCCTTAAGTTAGTAAATAAGTGCAAGGAACATACCTTATTTGCAGCATGATTCACCAAGCAAAAAGAGTATGCTGACTTCTTAAAGACCAAGTGCAGTATCTTTGGCTTAGAGAAGAATTGACCTCAAACAGAAGAGGAGAATAAAGCCCTTAAATATGATATAACTAGATGACATGGTTACTAACTCTAATTAGCACCACCAATTTACTACTAGTGTTTAGCTTGTTAGAGTGCTCGATGCTACTCAGGACGAGAGAGACGACTATCAAGAATATAGCAAACAAATTCATAATGGTTGCAAATTCTAGAGAGATGAAGTTCCTTGATTTCTTACTGCACATAAGAGAACGAAAAGGATAGCTAATATTTCTCTAATAGCCAAATGTAAGCTAATTATTTTATAATTTCATATCATAGAGAGAATCATCCTACCAAAGTAAAAACAAGCTCAAGAGATGGCTCAATAAGATATTAATTAGGGCGATCAAGATCAAGAACAAGTTAAGATCTTACCTCAAACTTAATCCATATTATTTTAAACTTATCTGATACATAACAAATAAACATGATAGCTAAAAAATGCTCTTGAAATATATCCTTATTCAAATTACAGCAATTCAATTCTACAACAATATCAAATACTTTTTTCTTTTTCTGTAGAATAGTTTTAGAGTACTCTCCAAACACATCAATTGAGAATTTACAGTGAAATTGAAAGTAGATTTGTAGCTGTATGATTGAAGAATAATCAATAATAAAAACAGAATAATTATAACTTGGAATAACCAGAGCCTTGAAGTTAAACTAAATACAATTAATTTAATAATCCTCATTCTAAGTAGTATGTTTCAAAAGCATGTTGAATTCTTGAGAGGGCTCGAGAGTCCCGCTAATGAATATCAAAGCTTTCACTTGATCAAGGATCCTTTTCAAAGTTAAAATTTGTACTTCCTAATTATAGCAATCTAAGTATCTCATAGAGAACACTCTTAGAGTTTGTGAAAATGAGTGCGTCATGAGATTATTATTCGGACTTGCTTTATTTTTCTTCTTCTACTGATTTTCCTGGCTGAGATTTCTAGCGTGGTTATTTAGGTTTATCATTTTGCTGTCTTTCTTGCTAAATAATCATTGCTTGAACATATCTTGTATATAATAAATAAATTTGCCTTCTCAAAGAATTCATAAAGTTTCACAAAGTCTTAATTATTTGATATATCGATCAGAAAATCCATAACTGACACTGTTTAAGTTATCTATCATATATTCATATGTTGTAAGATATAAAGTGGATAACTTTGAGTATATCTTTGAGATATTTCTAATTTTTGGCTGCTAAACATATTTGGAGAGATAGGAAGCTATTTACTTGGATGCAACATTGAGAGAGTAGAGTGAGAGAGACACATTGTTTATTGAGCAGATAGTTTCCATGATGTTGTGTGCCTCATCAAAGATTAATACTTTGTCTAAATTCTTTAAGGAGCTTAAGTTCTTATTGCTATAATGAAAATCAATGAATCTCTTGTAGACTCACTCAAGATGCTTTGGTAAGGAGTCACTATAAAATCAGCATCTATCATTGCCTTTCTGCTTCCAAAGTACCCGCAAATCTTGAGTGAAGATGCTGATTTTCCTATTTCCTCAATGTCCTGCACTTTTTTTTACAAATAATTATACTACAATATGTGCTTATGTCTGAGAAGATTTAGTTCAGCTGAGAGTCGTTGTACATGCAGTTTTATTTCTCAGTCAGCTCTTAGCATTTCTCATTGAGAAGTTATACAACTATGGTTTTTCATGCACACAGAGCCCTTTCCGAGAAATTATAGGAACAAAATACTTTGCAAATTAATTTATTACAAAGCAAAGATATTATAATTATTAATCTATCAAGAATATTTGGAAGAGTGCAAAAGGCAGAAAGCTAGAGAGATTATAAAGATATCGTTTTTTAGATAGCTAGAGAAGGTGAGAAGATCACACATTGATTACTTAAAGCGTCAAATGTTTTATTGTCTTAATATTTCCAGGGAAATCAAGTATCTCATTAACTCAATTCACTATATATTTTGATGTCTCTTAATAATTATACTCAATTGAAAAATTAAAAGAACTTATTCATTTCCGATTGTAATTGATTTGCGCCATTCGATACTTCAGATACTCTACTCTATATCCATTTAGGTAGCTTTTACTAGATGCTTCTGTTTGAAAATCTTTGGTCTACTAAAACGATGCAAGCATAATCATTTACATGCCTTATTGCCCTGCCAATCGATTGATTAAGAGTCTTCATGCACAAATTTTCGTAATAGTCTGAGCCTTTAAAACCAGGCTCTCTTTTTTAATCATAGTATCTCATCTTTTCTTGAATCTCAATTGATTATGAGTTTGGATAAGGAAGCCCAGCCACTATAAGGGTTCTTGCTAGATCATCTGAGAATTGATACAAGCATAAATATTAATTAAATTAAGAGAAGTTGATGCCTTCAGAAAGTTTCCCCCCTATAACGCAGAATAGTAAGGCTCCTTTCTTTTTCTGAACCAATTTTTTAACATCAATTGTTGAGTTCTAAGTCTCTTCATAAACAACTCTAGTATGGCAGATATCTTCAAAAGCTTTGGACTGATTCTTCTTAAAGTAATTGACAAAGTTAGATTTCTTAAATTGAAGAAATATTATGACCCCTGCATGTTCTGGAGTTGATGAACAGCATTAGGTAATGATTTGGCATAGATTTTACATTTAAACAGTAGTTTCTCTCTGTTAGTGTCTAAAGTCAGTTGCCTGTTTATTATAACTTTGAATATCTGATTGAAGTTCTGTTGAGCAATGATATGATCACAATTAAATCTTGAGATCTCATTAAAAGGAATTAATTAACATCATTTCAAAGTTGTAGTAGGGTTCAGGCACAGATAACTCAACTTAGTTTACTTATCGTTCAAACTATCAGCTTTCGATTCCTCTTTCGTCTATTCTCCTAACTCAATTATGATTTTGCCATCCTCCGGATTCTTAAATTTAAAAGATTCTCAAAAAATTTATGAGATTATATGATAAAACTCTGATAAGGTCACGTATCTCATTGTGATATCTTCATTTATAAACATAACCGTTTAACTTTCTAACCAAATCTGCCTCTAAATTCAAAGTCTATGTTGTATAAGTCAGAGTCGATCAAATTTAATTTGTAATTATCTTCGCCGAATTGGTTTCTTGTTTACTTTTTAAATATACTTTTACCTAGTCGATAACTATATTTATATCTATATAATTGGCTGCAAGTCTTTATCCATATTTGGATAATTAAAAAAAGAATGAATCTTTCTTTAAGATTCTAATTTATAAACTTTTACTGTTAAGAGAAATGCCAAGTGAATCTATTTCAATTATATTGATTTCTTACTTTTTCCTATTTAAGTTAAGAGTTTAGCCTTACTAGAACTATGTCTGAAATTATAGCAAAAGTGTTTTTTTGATTGAGAAGAGTGACATTAGTAATATCCTTGAGTTTTTCTATGCTAATTTTATATTTAATTTATAGGAACAACTTTAACATCGCTTGAAAACTCAGTCTTTTTAATCTCATTGATGATTTGAGATATTTAAGAATGAGTTCTAGTGCAAAATATTATTTGCTGTTCCTTTTCTGATTCTTTTAAGGGATTTAGCTGATAGTTGGCTGTGAGTGACTTAGCCTTTTGAGTGATTGATAAAAGCTTATTATGCTTTTATTCTTCTTCACTATCATATTTGAGAAGATGATCAGCATCCTAATTTGTTGATAAGCTTGCTTTCTCTATTAGAATAACTTATTAGAAAAGTATCTATTTAAAATACTTACTCTTTTTAAGGTTTGCTTGAATTTCTCTAATGTCATTGGAGTTTATATTCTTATAAACTCGTTTTTGATTGAGATTTACACTTTTTTGCCCAACTAAGCTAGTTTTAGCATTGGCCAACACATTAGCTTGATGAGTGTCCTCAATCTTTGTCTCTTATCCAAACATGCTTAGCCAATCGTCATCACACTGCTTCTTTTCTTTGGCAATGAATTCATTTTACTTCACTGTGTAGTTTGTTTTTTTGAGATACCAAATCAATCAAAACCCCATAATATGATAAGAAAGTGAAAATAAGTTGTGTATAATTAATTTCTTTATTAATACTTATAATCATGCGAGTCAAACGCGAAATTACTCAAAAATAACTACATGATCCATC
>JAJKFJ010023702.1:0-14881 GCA_027382625.1 Tetmemena sp. SeJ-2015 | reverse complement strand
CTAATCGACTCTTCTGATAATAGATTTTCGACATTTTCTCAGGAGGAAGAGCTTTAAAGAGATTCTATGGTCTAATAGCTCCCTCTTTCCTTTGCAAACTTGCCCTCTTCAAGAGACTCTTAGCTTAGAGATAATGAGGTAGCTCCTTCCAATAATTTAAACCAGGACTTCTAGCATGGAGTACAGTAGACGAGACAGTGCTCTGGCACATAACAGCAGCTGCAGTAACAGCTGCAATTCCTTTCTGACTTGCTATGGAGATAATAGAACTCGCCACCTGGCTCTGCTGATCAATTCGTACCGTTGTAGGATTATATTCAGGCTTAGCATTGCCTCGCAGCTTGGATGTAATAATGCTTAGATTTCTAAGAGTAGTTTAGAAAAACACTTTAGAATTCAAACTATCATTCTTCCCTCTTGAAAGATGCTTAAGGAAGAGGCTAGCATCAATCTAACTTGGAGGAGGAGGTAAAAAGGGAACTTTAAACAACAAAAAATATCATTGTTTAGATAAAATGAGAAAGGATTCCATTTTTAATTCAATTTTATATTAAAAACTTCCTGGTCAAACTTTAACAACAGCTCAGTGTAACATAGCAACACATTCCACAACTCAAGAATTCTATTAAACTCCAAGAAAAAGAGATATCAAGTACTATTTCATAATTAAAATAGAATTAATTTAAAATAATAAATCTTAGAGTTTTAACAGCATTAGATCTTAGTTTTAAATTTCTACTAGTAGATTTTTTAATTAAAGCTTCTTTTGTGTTATTTTAAATTAGGCATAATTTATATGTTTGAGAGAATAATTAAATTATTTAGATTTTTGTCTGCTATATTTCGTAATTTATTCTATACGATTTTTTTTAATTATAAATATAATTCTAATAATAATCCAAGAAGCAGAATTGCAAGGATCTCAAAAGCAATCAATAAGCCCATCCATCATTATGTATTTATAATACAAAATAAATAAATCATCAACCTTAATTTATTAATCTATACTTAATATTAAGACATAAGGCTTTTCAATTTAAAGTTACTATTGACTATGCGAATATAAATTTTAATTTAGAATTAATAGCCAAAGAATATTTAAATCTTAAAATAGAGGTTATTAAATCTACAATAGATATCGCTCAATACTAAAAATGGTTGCCAAAGAGAAACATAGAAATCGTATATTACTTGTATATATTTTAGTTATAAAGTCTCTATTATAATTTGATATCTAATTTAATTCTCTTTCTTTTTAAATTCTCACTTATATTTTTAAACACAATGATACAAATATAAATTGGCAAATAATAATTGAATTGCTTTTTAATTATAATATCTAAATCCACCTACCAATGATTCTAACCGCACTTCATCCAGCCTACTGAAGAAGAGACAACATAGTCTTATCAGTAATCCCGAGGATTTGCTTGATGACCCTAAGAACATTGCAGTTCAAGGAGAGGCCTCAAATTAAATGCTCATAAACAACATGGAGCTTAATACAACTGCAAATTTAACCACACTGGCTTCAACAGGTGAGCTTAATCAACCAAATGAAACTCAAAATGAAAAACAGATTAATATAAGGTCTAAAAATGTTCACTGGTATTACAAGTGTTCAAAAAGCTGCGAGAAGTGCTAACTATTCGAAGATTAGGTTAAATTAATTAGGAATAAAAATTATGAATTTTTATTTGCTTAATCACTAAATTTAATTGAATAATTAAATGATGTTAGTTAATTTTCAAAACCTCAAAATCAAGATTACTGATGTTTTTTTTTTTAAAAATGAATCCACTGCTTTAAAACTCTAAGCTTCAGAAATTATAAATAAATAGAATTATTATCAAAAGGTAATAATTCTTTAAATCGATGATAACTTATAAATCCACTCCTAAAAGCACAAATCTCAATATGCGTCTGACATTCACCTGTTTCTTCGTCTTTTAAATTATTCAGTAATTTTATTCCTGTAAAAAAATGGCCAGAAATTTTAGTATCTTTCAAAAAATAATTTTTTTTAAAATTAGTTTCTATTTAATTATGATGTTCCTTAAGCACACTAGCTTTAAAAGTGATATGAATATGAAAAATAGGATCGATTTGGTTGTGTTGTCTTCTCAAACAATTATCCCATTTTATACATTTTGATCTTTAATTTTTTGGGACTGGATTGAATGATTTGAATTTTCCTTTTTTAGAATACTTAGCCAATCTTGTTTTAGCTATTTTTTCAAAAGAAGAGCTCAAAATAAAGCTGCATTAATTTCCCATTTTGCTTTAAGAAATGAAAAATGACTTGAAGACTTCTCTGCCTCTTGCTTCCTGCTAATGTTTATGAGCATTAGGCCATTTCTGAGAGAGAGCAAAGATTATTCTCCCTTATTACCTTGAAGTAGGAACATATATTTAAAGTTAATATATTTCACTCTCTATTTTTGCAGATATATATGCCTTCATCCAATATATATATATATAATAAATCTACCTTGATTTCTCTAAATGTTAAATAAAATTTATATTTACCCTATATACTAAAGTTTGAAAATGATATTCCACTTAATAACATAATAGATATGCATTAATTTATAGTAAAAAAGATATTTGAATAGCTTGAATTTCAATCAATAATTGATATTGAATATAAAAAAATAAAAGCAAAATTCCCAGAAGCATCTCCTCTCAGAACTTTTCAAACAATTATAATACTAGTAAAATTTAATTGTATAGATCGGATTGATAAAAAATGAGTAAAGAACTCTTTTATATTTATAAATATCTCCCTAGTAACTAATAATTAATACTAAGGA
This sequence comes from Tetmemena sp. SeJ-2015, assembly GCA_027382625.1. Lineage (NCBI taxonomy): Eukaryota > Ciliophora > Spirotrichea > Sporadotrichida > Oxytrichidae > Tetmemena > Tetmemena sp. SeJ-2015. Next base: position 12,068 of record JAJKFJ010023702.1, on the reverse strand, counting down.
ATATATTTTATTCAAAATACTATAGTATTTTGAATAAAAACCATTCTGGGCTTTTCCTAATTCTAGCAAGCTTGATTTAGTTAACAGCTGATAATTAGGATCACTCCGACCATATAGTTTAAACTGTATTTCAATTACTCTCCGCCACCTAATTCTAATCTTCCCATATTTTCAGAATTTTTTTAAAAGCCAAATTTTAAAAATTTACCTCTTTTAAGTTAAAAATCATTTCAATATGGTTGAAAATTATTCAAAATTAAATCCTATATCGTCAGAAACTGTGAAATTTAATTCTCAAAAGAATTTACAGATTTATATCCCATTTTCAAGCATATTTTAATTATTTAAGAATTAAATTAATTTTGCTTACATTTTTAATTTTCATCACAATAGTATTCTCAATTTTTTAAATAAGTTTTTATATGAGCTTTGGATTGATTTAATCTTTGTTCACTTAAAAACTAATGATTTACAATTTAAATGTATCCAATAATTTTATAAAATATATTTTTTAAAGGATTAAATTGTATCTTAACATTTAATTTATTCCATCCCTCCCCATTTCATAATTATTATTCTTTAATTTTAACTTACTCTAAAAGTATCTTCAATCTAGTTAAAAAGCTTGCCTTCATAAAACTTCACCCTAATAATTCTCTTTTAAAATTTTATATAAAGGGAACAAAAAAGCCATACGTACAATGGAGAGGAAATTCTAGAACAAAAACTTTGAGAAAGATATGTTCGATAAAAAGGCACTTATGCAGTCCTAAGACGCACTATTAATTTATAACACTTTATAGTAGAGCTTTTTTAAATTATTATTAACACTTTAAAATTAAATCAGTAAAAGAAGATTATAATAAATATGCACATTTTTATTTCATCATGATCTGAAAGAAAAACTGAAAGATAATATAGTTACATTTTGATTTTCACGCTATTAAATATCAATAAGATTTAGTCTTGAATTTAAATCGATCTTAGACCAAATGAAGGGATTTTTATTTTAATCTGCAAAGATAAAATTTGTTGCCTTGATTACTATCACTTGGATAATTACTTCTGAATTTGTTTTATTAAATTGATTATACTTTTCTGCTTTTTAAATTCCTAAATTATAAGAATTCATCATTTGTCAAAGAAATTTTATAAGTGCGGAATCTTTAGGAAGCTAAGCAATTCTATTTCATAAAACTTGATATATCTTTTTCATATTAATAAGGAAATAATTTTTAATATTTGATGAGCTAATATTATTTTTATTAAAAGGATAATTTTAACTAGCTATAGAGGTAGACTACTCCTTAAAATAATTATCTTTGTCTAAAGTTGCTGAGCTTTCACACTTGCTATTCATTTCCTAGAGATGGCTCTTCGCCTTTAAGTATTTTAGAAAAACCGTCTATAAACACTCAAACCCCCGACTAGAAAGATTAAATAATTGTCCATAAGTTATTTTCTATACTTAAGTTTGAGCCACTCATTATTAAATTAAAGCATTTAATTCAAAGTAAGCATAAATTAATTCTTTAACTAAAGCCACTTATTTATGCTTATTGATATCAACTCGATATAATTAAATAAATTTATTTTATAAATAATTCTATCCACTTTGTTTACTGCTTGAAAACACAAAATATTAAGATAAGTTTTGTCATTTAGAAAGTTTACAATCAAAATGTGGATTGAGACTCTTATGCTTAGACTTGAGTTTAAATTATTTTTAAAGTCTTAACTTTGGAGCTGAAAGTTAGTAGGACTTAGTGTTTTAGCTCCGTATGAAGAATTTTTAAGGCTGGCTTCCCATATTTCTGAGTTATTCCAGCGAGCTTCTTAAATTAATGGGATATAATTACTATTTTAACTCATAAAATGCTAATAAAATATATAAGTTGTGAGCGTCCTTTATTCTAGTGGCTGGTCAGTGCAACTTGCTGGGGCCTTTACGGTAAATTTGGGAGGCTGAGCGCCCCTGCTAATTTAAGCAAATAGCTTTTTTTTGTTAAAGAAAGATACTAGAATCAGACATTGTATAAATTATTTGTGGCAATGATTAAGCTTAAGTTAAAGAGCAGGAGGTTAATTCTTGAATAAAGCAACTGTATTCGTTTAATCGATCATTTATACTATTCTCACTTATTATAGTGAATTTATTTATATACACTTATATAATATTATACGTTCAGCCCCGATTTTTGACTACTGGCTAGGAAACCAGCTTGCCCAGTAAGTAGCCACTGTTTTTAGTCTTTTTACTGAACTTTAGAGAAGTGGCTCAAATCCATCCATAATTTGCATGTTCAAATCCATAAATTACCCTACAATTGTGGGATTTAATAAAGTAAAATTGCCATGACATTTTTCTAACAATACTCGGCCGAAAAGGAGTGCTCACAGTACTAAGTTTTAACACAGATGACAGCAGCGTCGTCTTCGTTCGTCCAGGCCTTACAGAAGGAGATTGAAAAGTTTTTGAAAAATCGGGGCTGAACGTATAATAACTATCGTATTTTTGTCTTTTGAGTTTTGATTTCAGTCAGGAGGATGAAATACCGGCAAGAAGAGAACTCTATATGCTAGCTGCACACCAAGTATACCACTTCGTTAGCGAGTGTAGCCGCTAGAAAAAGAGAGAAATTAATAAACAGATTTAAGAATTATAATAAAATAACCAAATCAATCAACCTCATCCTACTTAGTAGTAGTAGTAATAAAATTAACAACCCCCCTAAGTATAACAACCCAATCAGCTTATGTTATGGGTAAATAATTCAAATAAAAATAAATATTAACTTGGAAATGCTTCTTAAATAAACTTATTTTAAAACTTTTATTTATAAAACTATAGAATCCTCTGTTTTAGAAAACAGAATTATATAAAATCTCTTAAGCTGACTCTTCATGTAATTTAGTTATTCTCTTTTAGTTAAAAAAAGGGATTTTATTTAATAATTTTAACATAAAATTTATTTTTATTTTGTCTGTTTGTCTTAAACAAGTGTTACTATTTAAAGGAGCTCTGAAATAAAAATTAATTTGCTTTTAAACTTTTATATGAAATAATTAATCCATTGCTATATTATAAAGTATATAAATTGATCTAACTAAATTTATTCTTTTTAAAAAGAAGAAAAAATATTTTATAGGTCTATTTATGTTGAACCTTGAGCAATAATTCTATTTCTTAATAGAATCCTAATTTATAAAATTGGGAACAAGAATTACCCACGATCATTAGAACTAATTTATATATTAATTTAACCGCTATGGATCTTTTGCATCAGGTCACTCCTTTCCCGCTATTTAATAACCTAATAATATATACTGGTACTTTCACACTTCACCAGCTTTCATATCATGACTTATATAAGTTCCACATCAAAGAGATAACGAATTTATGGTCATACTATGGTACTTAAAAGTAGTATGAGCCACCTTATTTATATTAAAAAATTAAAACCCGTCCCATTCCTAATAAGGAATAAATTTATTTTTCTATTTCTACTATCCCAGCTCCCCTCTCTATTTCTCTTCTCAACTATATACTCTTATCATATGAAGTAAAAATATGCAATGAAGGTTGGTAAAGAGATAGATTTTTTGAGGAAGGAGTTGACCTCAGCAACTGGAGAGGTGGACAGAATAAAGAGGAACATAGCTAGAGCCAGAAAAGAGGCGCAAGCTTAGAATAAGGAGTACGTGGCTGGAAAGAAAGTGAGTGAGGAGGCCAGCAACTAAATCATTGCCCTCAGAGCAAAGCACGAGGAGGAGAAGGAAAGGTTCGATATTGAGATTTAAAAACTCCAGGAGCGACTCAAGGAAAAAGATGAGGTCATTGAGTTTGATGATAAAAACTTCGACCAGTCTTACTCTCAAGCCAAGGACAAGACCAATACTTCTGACTTCGCCAATCCAGTCGCTATCTTCAAACTCAGGCTCTCCAAAATTATAGCCACTTAACAATTGTAGTAATAATTTATAACTTAGAATTTTCTTTTGAACTTAAAAATCTTCATCCGATCTTAAATGATTTGGATGCTCATGGTCTGAATGAGTTGGATATTCACGAATCGGTTATTCTCCATCAGAAACTTTGTCAATTATAGCTGAGAATTTAATAAAAAAGAGAATTAAATTAATAATAAATATAATAACTTTAAATATCTTGGCAGTTGAAGTGTGAGTTTTTGGGTTGAATTTATTACCATTCGATAAAGCATTAAATTTTATGAAACTTTGATCCTTGTAGCTTCTTCATAGTAGGTCTGTGGAGTGAGTTATCTCGGTCATAAGTTTATGAACTTGGTTAATTTCTTGGTTCGGAGTTTGTGTCGTCATTATCTCTTCTTAGACACCTCTTATCGTAATGGCAGTAGAACATACTCATCTTATAATTTGAAGAGCTATCGAACAAGCCCCATATTGGACTAGTTATCTCACGATTTAACGGCCAACATTTTACAACTCCTCATTTATTATTTTAATTTAATTCCGATTTTCATTTAAATTTTAACTATACTCGAGCAAGTTCACCTCAATAAAGAGACTACAACAAATTTTAAGACTATCAATCTGCTTTTGAAGTTATAGAAACTCCTTCTCCCTTATGGATATTTGTACTTACTAAAAATAGTTGCGATCAAACTTCTCTGAATAGACTAGGAACTCTGCGAGGTTTCTGATCTTCTCCACCACTGCTGCCTGATTTAATTCATTTAACTCCACTGTCTTTCCGAGGTCGTGCATTATCTTGCTTAAGGAAAGAGTGTTAGGCAAAATTATTTTAAGTAAAAGTTATTTCAGCTTCTGATTATAAACTCAAACTTTTAAATTGATCTCAACTTTCTTCCATCCCACTTACTTGAGTTTTTACTGAGCATACTTTTGCTGCAGCTTTGAACTATCCATTTTAAATTCTTTATAATTCCAGAATCAATTAAGAGAAAATCTCCAATTAGAAATAATTAAGTGGATAGGAGAAACTAAATAATACTGATAAATGTGAGTGGCATATTTTGAAATTGCTGATTTTGTAACTTAAAATTTAATTTATAAATTAAGAAACAACAATCAGAATAAGAGTAATATATATAATCTACAGTAGAATAATTGTGAATATCTCAGGCGTCGAGAAGCACATTGCGATCAGCAGGAGGAGCAGGGATGTACGAGTCGGAGACGATGCGTCTGCAGCGGGAGGTGGACACGTTCACTCAGAAGTACGAGTACGAGAAGCGGCGGCTGCTGATCCTGGAGGAGCAGATAAAGCAAGTGAATGCGGAGTTGGAGGACAGAGACAAAGCCATGAGCCACATCAAGCCCTCACAACTGCAGGAGAAGCAGAGCAACATAAAAATGAGCACCACCTCCAAGAGCGTCAACAACGAACGAGTCAAACTCAACCAGTCGAAGGCCAAAAACCAAAAGATGCGACAAGAGATAGATTATATAAAGCTTAAAATAGTCAACGTTAATCAACTTTATTTTTAAAGTAATAAAAACTTTTGTTAAAGATAGAAACAAATTTAAATTTGGTCTTTTTTTTATCTCAAGATTATTATCCATCATGCTAAATTATTATTTATCATGAAATAGTTATCTTTAGCCATCTCCGGCCTCATGTTCTTTGGTATTTCCTTGAGGAGTTTAATTTAATGAAGGCACCTAGTTTCTTTTTCTTTTGAAGATGGGGCCTTATTATTGAAAATTGCTACTCCTTTACTAATTCTAGAGAGTCTTTTATCTTTGCTCATCCTTTACTTTTTAAACAGCAAAAGCAGATCAAATTTACCACTCTTAACCAAGCCTCTATATCAGCTTATGATGCTCATGGTATTGTCGAGGGAGCAAAGCGTTTCATAGGTTTTCAAAAGTCTCAATCCTTAGAGATACAATCATTTAATTTCCGAATGACTACTTTCTTTTTCATTCTGCAACACCTGCATATTGAATGAGATAAAATTAAACTATAACTATTTTACTAATAACTGAGGACTATTTTATGAAAGAGTGACTGAATCCTTAACTTACCTAGAGTACTTGCAAAGTCATTTAGAGATACAGATGTTATTATGTCTCATCTGCACGACTTCTCCACCGACTTTCTCAGTTACATTTTCATTCTTTTCACCTTGTTTTATTTTAGATGGCATAATCTAATGTGGCATCCGTTGTAAAAGACATGAAGCCAAGTTTGCTATCTTGAGGAATTTAAAATTTTAATGGAGACTGAGGCAAGCAGTAATAATGCAGTATTTCGAAGAAGAGATTTTAGCATGAGCTCGTGATAAAAATATTTCTGGGTCTCTTTTGCCAACAAGCGAAAGAAGTTAATTTAAAATAGTCACATTTTAAACTCTTCTTCATATTCAATTTAATTATTAACCATTTTTTAAATTAATTAAACGCATGAGCAATAATAATTTTTACATTTTTGCATTTATAAATAAAATAATATTCATTGAAAAAACTTTTAATTTAATCATGACAAGTCAAAGAATAGATGGATTTACATAAACTAGTCACTTCTTTATCAAGCAACAAATAGCTTTAACTATTGAACAATATATCCCTTATTTTTTAATTTTGATAAGACTAAATAGGATTCTTTAACTGAGGTGAAAGCATTAAGGTAAAGATTCTGCAGAATAAATTAGCTTCAATATTAATAATTTTGATTTAATGAAAATGAATAAGTGGAATGGCCTTAATAATATTTAAATTTGTACCTCTCGCCCATTAAAGTGAGAAGGATGTGTTTTTAAATATAAATTTGCCATTATCTGTAATATAAAATTATGATTACTAATTTTCCACCCTAACCACTTACCTCTTGCTTCTATATAAAAATGGATGACCCTTCTTAAGAGTTTAACGACTTTCTCAACTAAGAAATGGAAGAACCGAATAGAAATTCAAGTTCCGGCATTCCTAGTAGCAATAAAAATACATTTGATAACAATCAAATGCTTGGATCTAATTAATAGTAAAACAGCAGCACTAGAAATTATCTTATTAATGGAGGAGGATTTCTTTCATCTGTGCTTATGAACTCTACTTCTAGTCCTTTCTGGCCCTCACAAACAAATTATTTTCCTTCAATTTTTAAATTTCAGAAATTATTATAGTCTTATTATTTGAAGATTATGAATAAATTCTGATTCTCCATACATAATAGAGCCTGCTTTAGCTGATAGAGTAATTGAATAATACTTTTAATTATATCACAATTTGAAATAGGAATGTATTTTTCGATAAATTTATCAAAATTAAGATTATGAAATAGAGAGTTAATTTGTGAATTTATTCTTTTAAATTTGGTTGTCTCTCATTTGAGAGTTATCAGACTCATAAAAATAAAATGTTACAAATAATTTTTGAGAATTATTAGATCATATAATATTTAATAATAGTTTAAATTAAAAATAAATATTTAGTTAAAAACCGGTTCTTTCTAAAATATGCCCTTGCTTTCTAGTAACTCGCCCCTATTGATTTAGCAGTAATTTAGTAATGGGAGCTTTAATCTGAACCCCCTCTTTAATGAAGAGGGAGAAAAAATACCCATCTTTCAATAGAAACTTCAAAAATATTTCTCAAAAGAACTTGAAATTGAAGATGCCTAAACGAGGGGAGATACTGATAATTTTGGAACTGATTCCTTTAAGAAGGATTAAGATTTCGTTTACTCTAAATCTTCAGCAATATGGATAAATATCAAGATGCCTACGCATACTCCTTTAAACAATAGTTCTTATTAGACTTGTAATCAAGACAAAATTAAATTTTTATAATAAGAAATTTTTTCTTTTACTTCTCAATAAATCGGATAAAGATTATTATTTATTCGATTTAAATTAGCAAGCAAACTATCGGTCTGTAGATATCGTCACCAGCAAGAGGAAATTTAAACTAAAAATTAGATATAAGATATTTATATATCATAGCTGAGTATTTATTGGATTTAAATACTATCCTTATTTTAGCTACATAGAAAGGTGAGAAAAAAATTAAAAAAAATAATATTCACAGCTTTCAAGGACACCAGCTTCATCTAAATATTCGAGAAGAAAAAGTTCCTAATCATAAGAAGAGAATTCTTAGCTTGAATTACTCTCTGGCTAAGTTTGAAATAGCCATGTAAGAGTAAAAATTGAAGAAAATTAAGCTGTTTATATTTCCATGGGAGAGAAAAAAGCGTTCCAGGTACTTATCACAACTTGTCAAGCAGAACCTCATTCAAAACTTGTTCAAACTAAGAGAGCTCCTTTGAAATGATTCACTCCCAAATATAGTAGAAAATTTAATTAAAATCGATGATTGGATAAAATAATAAATGAAGACTTGCAAAATGGTGTCAGTATCTCAAACACACCTCGATTTGCAGCTTGTTCGATTGCTTTTCAAAATTCATTGGAATGATAAATAAGTGGCTTAAAGTTGATCCTCCTAACCAATTTCATTACAATAGGAATAATTTATGGGAATTACAGCTTTATAAGTTAAGGGCTATCGCAGACGAAAGATTAATTTCTTTATATCTTCTCCAAATTCGATTCAAATGCTTGAATAAAAGAAAGTTAGAAACTTTGTCTTAGCACTCAGAGTAGTTGGTGACGGTGTGTACTTATGGTATTTTTGAGTGTTTATTTATTCCTTAATCGCTTAATTTAGTTAATAAGGTAACGGGACTATGACTCCCTCTTCCCACCCCTCGAACCATGGTTACCCCATTTTCGACTTCCCAAATGGCATAGAAAGCAATAATTTCTTTAAAAAATAAACCAGTAAGCTTTAAGCTCTCCCCATTAAATTTATATAAATAAATCTTAATTTTTTCCTATAACTTATTCCTTTATAGACTTTTTGGGCGTTGCCTTATTTCCAGGGCGAGCGGGGTACCATCTGCTCTTCTAAATTAAAATTTTCTTAAAAAGTAACAATCGAATGAATATATGTTTTTCTCTCATATTTTTAATAAATGTGTGTTTTTAATTCAATTTTAATTTTTAGAGGTCTCAACAGTGATATCTCTCCTGTATCTCAAAATCTTACTAACAAAGCTCAGTCTGTAGATCACTAAGTTATTTCTAGCAATCATTATCCCAAGGAAGAGACCAAATAGGATTTGTTTAAAGTTATTAGAAATGCAAGAAACAATAAAATAGTCAAAAATAAAAATGTGATAAAGATTATTTGCGACTAGACTTCCTCTAAACTAAAAAAATAATGCAAAGAGTTCAAGGAATAGGAAAAGAATGGAATTAAAGATTATAACAGTTCAAGAGTAATTATTTATTGCAAAAGGAATTTTAATTAAAATCAGTGATTGGTTAAAATAATATATGGAGAGTTGCAAATACGTCTCAGTATAAATCACAGATTCACCAACTAATATGCAATATGTTCGATTGCTTATTAAAAATTAATGTGAATTTTTTCTTTTATCATCTTCACAGCTCTTCTCAGCACCGAGAAATGCTTCGCGCACTCATCTTCATTCTCATCATCATATTCATTAAAACTTGTTTCGCTTATATCTCTTGACTGAGAGCTCCCACAAAAAATTGCAAGGATAAAAAGTTCTTAGAATTTAATGCTGAATCGAATGGTGTAATTATTATTCAAATTGGAGACACTTCAACTGCCACTGATTTATTCCATTTTAATTTAATATCTATTTTATCCTCTTTTTTATTAAATTCATTAGCTATAATAAAAATATTATTTGAGTGAGCAGAAATATAGTCAAATAATTTCTACGTTAAGCAAATAAACTACCCTAGACTTAAGTAGATTTGCCACTTATAGTAAGAATTTAATAAAAAAGGTGATTGATTAAAATAATAAATGGAGAGTTGAAACTTTATATCAATTGAAATCACAGATTCAGCCCTTGATCTGTAGCTTGCTCGATAGCTAATCTAAAATTAATATGAGTTTATTCTTTAATCATTTCCTCAGTACTCCACAGCAGTGAGATAGGATGGCCGCAAATTCCTAGAGACTAACTATATGACTTGAATAAATATGTGCAGTTTATATCTCTTGACTGAGTGCTCCCACACAAAAGTTGCAAGGATATAAAACTCTTAGAATTTTATGTTGAAACAAATGGTAAGTATTATTTAAATTGGGCACCCTTCAACTGCCACTGATTTATTCCATTTTAAATTAATAATTAAGTCTATTCTCTTTTAAATTAAATTCTCAGCTATAATCTAAATGAAGTTTTGAGTGAGATTTAGAAAATAAAGTTATTCATATTAGAAAATTTCTAAGGTTCGGATGACTTTGAGAAGGATGACTTTGAGAAGGATGTCCTAGATCCACAATCTATAAATTAATCCCTCTAAAGACTTATAAATGAGAAAAAGTAGGATCCAAGACTTAATATTTTAATGGGAATTATTTTTAACTCTAGAAACACCTTGAATGGCTGTAGAAGATTAAGGTATTTAGAGGAATTTAGAAGACATTTGAACTTAAGTCTAGTCTTTAAAGTCTCGTCACAGATAAGGAGCGACGACCTCCTCACATTTTTAGACTTGTTATTCCTGGCGTAATTAAAATAAAACTGTATAGCGAAAGATGCCCTTTTGGCTCAAATTAGGTGCTTAATGAGAAAAAACCGCATATGGCATTGAAATCAGGGACCGAAGACTTGGCAGATTAAGGTGTGACTTTTATGTGGCATTAGAGAGGTATAGAAAGTGGACTAGTCCCACCTGATTTCCAGTCAAGAGCTTATTACTCTTGTGCTACTTTTATGGTTTCTTTTAACATTATATCTATCGTAAAATTAATTCGTATCAATTTTCGATTGGATAGAAATTCGCTAATTTTTGGCCTAAAAGTAGTAACATCTTGAGAAGTAGAAATATTTTTGTCTTCAGTGCTCGCAATCTGAACTTATTTTATTTCAGAAATGCCAACAAAATGATCGCCCCTAGGAAGAAAAATCATATAGTAAGGGCATTGAGCAATGATCAGCAAATCTGGCTTTCTCTTGCCTAACCAACTTCAAGCCACCTTTAATAGATTTTAACTTTGGATTTTATTAATTTACCGATGAAGATATATCCTATTTTAAAGGAAGATGGAAATGAGCCCGTATTCCAAATTCTTATCTTTCTTTCATTCAATTTGGGGTATGCTTTCAAATAATTCCTGGATTATTAAAAAATACAAAAAGAGTTCACAGAGGAAAATCCTGATGGAAGAAATTATAAAGTAAATTACCTCGACTATGTGGCAGATCAAATCTTAGTTGAGCAGAAAGTTTAAGTTTTATTGTATTTAATATTTAATATTTTGAAATTTTATTATTTTGAAGGACTTTTCAGAGAGGCTTACAAGGAAATTAAGAATCAAGATCTGAATGAGAACTTAGATGGGTATACTTGGATCTATAGATTTGACTAAGCTCTTAGAGACAGACTTAGAGATAAGTTACTTGCCAGAGTACAGCAACTCGGATTTAGAGAGCTGACTGAGGAAGAGAAAGAGTAAAACAAAAGAATAAGAGAATAAAACAAAATCAACAGAGAGGCAGAGGAAAATGCGAAGCAAGTCAAAGACTTAAACAGAAAGGAGCCAGTATTACAACAAAAAAATATAAGAAGGTAAGCGAATATTCATATTAATTATAAACAATAGAATATAAATGATAATTAAATTAAATTTAGAATCCTTTAAATTATAAAGAAGTGATTCAACTTCGGGATATTTGGATCGACTTAACAGGATCATTCGACTTTCAGATTGTAATCAGAACTAGCATGAGCATCTTTTTTTTTTAAAAAATATTTTCGTATGACCTATAAGTTGGCAGATAAGTCTGCGACATCTAACATTTTGGGTGTCCTATCGTTTAGAACCTAGTGCTCTCACTCGAAGTTCGAAGGATACATATATTACTTGTCATTGCTCTCGTTAATAGAATCAAAACCCCAAAACCCCATAATATGATAAGAAAGTGAAAATAAGTTGTGTATAATTAATTTCTTTATTAATACTTATAATCATGCTAAATTTTAACCCTAAACAGGCAATCTAAAGTCTTC
>JAJKFJ010023701.1:0-14962 GCA_027382625.1 Tetmemena sp. SeJ-2015 | reverse complement strand
ATTTAATGCTGAATCGAATGGTGTAATTATTATTTAAATTGGACACACTTCAACTGCCACCCATTTACTCCATTTTAATTTAATACTTAATTTAATTCTCTTTTTTATTAAATTCTCAGCTATATTTTAACAAATCATCGATTTTAATTAAAATTCCTTCTATAATAACTCTTACTATGCTATGAAGTCCTCAGTAATTTGTTTTATTTATATTTTTATTTAATTTTCTATTGTGTGGGCTTTCACGTGACTTGGCACAACTGATCAAGGAGTTTTGCCTGTGAATTAACTTTAAATCGATTTAGTTATTATATCACCTATTAGGGGTTCTCTTCATTCCTAATTAATAATTAAGTTTCTATTGATTCTTCTCACATCACTAAAGCAAAAAAAATATTTCTAATTATTTTGATGATCAAGGTTGGAAGAAATATTATATTTGCCATTCTACTCTTGATGAAAATTTATTTTCACATATTAAAATTTATAATTTATATTGATATTTATTTAAGCAAATATTTTATTTAAATCAGTTTTAATATCAAGCTAATAAATTATTTATTAGGTCTTAAATTTAAAGTAATTTTAAAATTATTAACATTTTCATTGATATATTGAGCATAATACATCTTATGGATCCAGTCTCTTAGCTAAAACTAAACAAATTATATTAATAGTGATTACAAAACTTTTTTTATCCAAGATCCTTAATGTTTTAGTTCGCCTGACCTTAATTTTCCTGTTCAAAGAATTTATTAAACAACTATGATTTATTGATAAAATTTATAAAATTAAATTTTAGTATTTAACTTTGAATTATATTATTATTTATGGTTTTTAAATTAAATTCCTAAATTATGCTATAAGAATGAAATTAATATTTCCACTAGATAAGTCTATAATAATTTTTATAATATAAATCCTTTTACCACCATTATAGCCTTTATAATTAAAATCTGTGTAGCTTCCCAAAAATAATTCCAGAAATTTGATATTTTATAAGCCTCATAATGCAATGGATTTTATTGATCCAAGTCGCTACAAGAATAAAAATACGCATAATTAAAGCTTAATGGACCTAAATTAAACACAGAGATATTATTTTGAAATGTTTGGAGAGGAAATTAATATTTAAAATGTAAACTCACATAAATAAAAAGTAAATTAAATTGTTAAACTTCTGAACTCCATTAAGGATAAATATCTGAGTTTAAGTTATTAATTAATTAGAAAAGTTATGAAAATATATTAAAATCTTCAACAAGAATTATAAATAAATCTACAATTTAAATGAGGTTTCACATATATAGTTTCTTCTACTTTGTTCTATAAAAAAGGCTTAAATCATAGCTCATAATTATCATTAAATATGAAATATTTGAGAATGATTTTAAAATAAGGTATTTAATTTTTAAAATATGTTTTACAAGAGCAGTAGATTCCTTCTCTCTGTCCTTGAGATTTCCAACGTTACCTGCTTGCTTAAAAATCAAGAATCCCTAATTAGATCTGGGACAAAAAGAGTAACTAATTCCAGGACTATATTTTATGAAATTACCTCAATCTTTTGCTTTCGCTTTTAAAATAAATTAATATTTTATTCTGTAAAATAAATAGACATTTAAAATCAGAGTTCTTTCTATATATCTAAACTATTATAATCATTCTATAAAATTTACCTTAGTAAACTGCTGTTTAGCATCTATTTCTCAACATAAATCAGAATAATTATTCTTTATCAATCACGGGAATGTTTTAAAATATAATTGTTGATTCAGATATATTCACAGGATTAAGAAAATTCTTATAAAAATATGATATTAATTTTTAAAATAAGAAAAAAATTAAAAGCAAGAATTAATATATAATTGAACTCAGATAATTTTACTTAAAATATATTATAATTATTTTATATCTTTTATAAAGTAAAAAGACTGAACAAAAACGATTAAAAAATAAGATTTTATTACAAATTGAAATAAGAATATTGCTCTAATTTAATATAAATATTTTGATTTAATTTATTTATGATATCTTATCTATTATGGCTTGAATATGAATGCATGATCGCAGGTTGATATATTCACAAATAAACAGAAAAATAATAGGAATTTTTTAATTTCTCATAATAACGGAATAAATGAATCGAATTGTCACATTAAGAAAACCACTAGGTCATCTTTGCTACTTCTAATTTCTGAGCTCTTATGATAAAGGCTGTTCAATTATGATTTTCATCTCTCAAAATATTGAATAGGTAATATAATAATGTTTACATTTTATTTTAGAGAGAGATTGGTGAAGGCAGCTGGCAATGACTCGAAGTTAAAGAATGCGAATAAAATATTTGCAATATGAGAGAAAAGTTTATAAATCTTCACAAATTCAACTAATGATAAGCAAAATTCATTTGAACTCACTTTTATATAATAAGTTAGAGATAAAGATGGAAAAGAAGAGTTGATATTTGCATTCAATTATAAAATCTTAAATTAACGCATTATCTAATTCTGCAGATCTTGTCATTTTAAAGTATAATTCTAAGGCGGGTGTGCAATTAAAAGACGTTTATTTATGAAAATAACAACTATCGATAATGGAAAAATTCAAATTCAAGCCATAATAATTTGATTTATTTTTTGGTAAAATAATCTAGTGCAATTTTAATGTTAAGATTTTTATTTTTTACAAATTTAAGATTATTATAATTTAATTTATCACTTTAGAAAGGTCTTGCAAATAATACTTAAAATAGTTGCAGCTAAAGTATCTCTAATTATAAATTGTAAAGAAATTCATCAGAGATAACTTGAAGCATTCGAAAAAAGCTTTTTTTTCTCCCTTGAGGTCACTCAATAAAAGTCCAAAGACGCATAAATTAATATTAAATTAAGAAATTGAATCAAAATAATTAAATTTTAAAAAGATATTTTAATTATTTATTAAATCTATAAAAGAGTAAATTCACGATAAATAAGTTATAAACTAATGTAGCTATCAATTCAAAAACTTTGTAATATTTAGTAAAATATAAAATAAACATTTAATTTTTTTAATTTTTACTTTCAAGGATTCAAAATAATATAAATAGTGTGGTAAATTATAAAGAATTTTTTAACTGCTACTATTCTTAAAATAATTATATAAAATGGGTTACGTCTTGAATAATGTATGAATTACAGATTGCTTATAAAGAAAAGTTCATTCAGTTTCTGAGCACTCTGAAAATTTTGCTCATTATTCCCCGTACTAATTATCTAGCTTTTATATTTGGATACGGTAATCCTATTCTTAGAAATCTTAATTCTTTTATAAATTTTAGTTATCTTTAACTCTTCTGGTCTTAATGTACAAAATAAAAAGTCTTGGATTAATTAAATAAGTTTATTTTTATGATTTATATTACGGTGCCTCTCCGTATAAAACTGTCATTTTTTTGCTAAAATTAAAATATTTTTACTTTTTAACAAAATAAAGACTTCAATTTAGCTTGATTTATATTAGAATTATTTAAAATGAATTATGAAATTAGTAATTTTAATTTGTCTTTTAAATATCATATTTATGTCTTATTTTCAATATTTTCCAGAGGATGCTGTATCCCACTGTACTGATCTTGTCTCTAATTTACTAAAGATAAATTAGATGAAAGGTTTTTGAAGGACATTCTTAAATTTGATATTCATTATTGATAAATTGATTTTATTTTTAATAAGAAGTTTTTTATGCTCAAAACATCAGAGAAAAATCTATTTTCTCTTTTTTTTTCTCTTTAATTTTATCATATTAATACTTAACACTTAACTAAGGAATCATAGCAATTGAAAATACATTTTTATTTTCTATGCTGGAATACTTTCTTATAAAATTAAATTTTTATTCACATACTAAATTAGCTTTGAAGGAGAAAATATTTGTATGATAGACTTAAATTTAATATAATCTTTATTATTATTTTTATCAAATATTCTATGCATTATTTTCTTTTATCAAGCAGATCAATAAATTATGATTTCTTAATTAAAAGTGCTTTTTGATTTTGATTTTTTTTTAAAAAAATGAATTTCAAATGGCATAGTGAGCATATTTAAAGTCAAAGAATTCAGTAGATCAGCCAACTCTTCATAAATTATATATTTATAAATAAAATAGGTTAAGCAAATTTAAATTGAGGAGATTTAATGTTTAAATGTTGTTGTTCTTCATGGCTGTTCTCATTCAAATATTTTATTAAAAAGCAATTGATTAATTGATATAATTATAATGCTAATTTTAATATTTATCTTTAAATTTAAATATAAGATTTTGAAGGTCATTTAAGTTCATAGATTATTCTGTATTAATAAAAATCAATCTAGAACTGATTGGTTTATAGAAATTATATTTTACAACATTTTATTTTTTAAAAATGTGTATAATTTTTAACTAATATTTTTCGAAATTAAACATTTAAAAAGCCATATAAATGATTGAATTGTAAATATTTGAACAACAGAATTATCTATAATTTATATTACTTTTAGATGGAATATTAAATAATTATCTTTTTCTGAATTTATTATGATTAAATATGTTTATCAAATTTACTTAAAAATATGTGAGATCTAAATATTAAATTTATTAATTAATTAAGAATCGAGAAATGTTTGACTTATTTAAATAAACCTTATTACTTTCAGTAAAGTAACAAAAATTATTTACAAAATTAAAGTATCTATATGGCAAATTTTACTCTATGTAAAAGTAAAGCGCACTTAATTTAATCACATCGAGAGGCTTATGAAATGTTTTGAAAAAAAATCAAAGTAAAGTATATAAACTTTTAGAGAATAAGATAAAAACAAGAATGTTTTAAGCATTATAATTTTTATCATTTTTTTAAAACTGCATATCAGATAATTTTAAATTTTTTTTATATACCTTCTGAGCTGAAATAGTACTAGGATGGAGAAGAAATTAATATTAAAATTGTGTAACACATTAATTTATGAAGATCATTAAAGAAAGATTAAGTAATTCAAGAGCTTTAGAAAAAAAGGTTTTGAATATTTTCTGATTTATAATTTTAAAGTGTATTTAAGATAATTATTAAAAATATTATGTTAGCATATTTAATTCTTAATATAGAGTGTTTAATAAATCTATGATTTAAATATGTTTGAATTTGTTTTGAATATATTTAAGAAACTGATTAAATAACAAAATTTAATTACTATTGAATTTAATTAGCAATACATGGGATAGATCTGAAATAATTGTATATTTTTTCTTATAATAAACTTTTAAAAAGAATTGATAATTAGTAGCACCGAAAAATAAGCAGAATAGATATATATTTATTATAATAAATACCACCTAATTTAAATTAAAATCTTTTTAATTATTTTTTTTCTCCATTAAATTGATACTGAGTAATTAAAATTAAATAGAAATTTATCGTATATAATTTTATAAACTATTCTCAAATTTTAATAATTATATAATATAATTTAAATTAAAAATATTTTATCTTACTATATTCTCTTAAAAGCGATCTTATTAGAGCTATGAGCGATTAAAGTTTTACGGAAACTGATTAGAGAACGCTACGATTGCAATATCTCATTTTAAAAATTAGTTAATAGAAACTATGAATTCATCTTTAAATAATGAAGGCTATTAAACTGCAGCTTCATTTAGAAATCTAAGAATTTAACATAACCAAATTTACATGTTTTACTCTTGATGAAAAGTAATGATCTGAGGTTGAATTAATATTAACCTTATTTTTTGTGAAGAAGTTCTCAAATTTAATAGAATATATTGATATTAATTAATTATTATATTATTTACTTAATGAACAATTAAAAATGCTATAAAAATCAGAACAATTTTATGCTTAGAATAACGATGAAATAATTGAGAACTTTCATTTGACGATAAAACCATACAGAAAGCCTTAAAAGTAGAGGTTTCCTAGACTGAAGAAAATTGAAGGGACTTGCAATTTCTACATCTTTTTTATATATTAAAGTTTCATTATTTTATACCAGCACTAATTTATTTATTAAGAAGGTTGCATTATAATCTTGTCTTATTTTAAATGTTTTTAATATGGAAAATAAAATAATATTTTAATGATGAATATATAATTGCTCTAAATCATATTATTAAATTTAGAGAATATAGGTCAATTAACTAAACTGAAATGCCTATTAGAGAATACTTAAATTGGAAGGACTTGATAATTATAATAAAGTTTTTAATCTAATCATGTTATTTAAATAAAAAGAGAAAATGAGGGTAAGGGATCTTGAAAAATTATTTAATAGACGTTGTAAGTTGCTTTGGCAATTAAATATAGTTGCATTTTAAATATTTAAGAAATCGTTTGCAATTTCAAATTATGTTAGAAAATATATTTTAAAAATTACTTAGATAAGATTTCTTTCATTTTCATTAATAATTATGGTTTTGTTTTATGAATTATAAAAATTAAGAAATACTCAGAAGAGATCTAGCTTGGAAAACTAAAAAATAATTAAAGTTAATTATTCTCAGAATGAAGTTTAAAGTTGCAAGAAATTGGAATAAGGATGCTTACAGAAATAATAAAAGGAAATAATTAGATTAAATTATTACTTAAAGGCTCTCGATCAAACTTCTAATTGTCAAGTGCTGCCAGTATTCTTTATATTTTAATTTTTAATATGATAGATAGAACCCAATTTAATTGCTTTAAACTTTAAAATTGGTTTATTATATCTATGATTAAAATCTTCTTTAAATTAAAGGAATAGTGAGGATAAGTTTATTTTAGCATTCATCATTAATATTAATAATTTGAAATTATATACGATTAATTTTTTTTAAATTGCTTGCTTTAAATTATATAAAAGCTTTCGAAAAATTAAATATGATAAATTGATCAAACGCGTTTTCCAAACATGCATTTTCCATAAGAAAACAATTTAGAAAAAGAAATAACTTTTTTTATTACAATTTGTGGCATCCTTAGTTACCTTTTTATTGTTAAAGTCATTTTTTAATCTTTAATTTTACTTATCTATAATTTCAGAAAATATAGTGGTGTCTTCGGCCACTTGAGGACTTCTAAAATTTTTTCAAATCTTGCAATTAGCGATTAAAGGTAGAAATACAGTTTGCTGTAAAAGTTTAGCTTCTAGCCATCAGTGGAACTTAGCAGCTTAAGTTATTATATTTATTAATTTTTTTTGTAAGTAATTCTCTAACTTAAGGTTCCAAATTTAAATAAATAATATTGAGAGAATAAATAGTTTTGAAATCAATTAGTTTTTATTTTAAATAATTATGAAAAACTTATAGATCTTTTAGTTTATATACATATTTAATATATAAATGAATTTTAATTTACTTAAAACAATTTTTTCCTTGTACATGTATCTTTCAATAATTCTTTAGAACTGAAATTTAGCATAAAAAGTATAAAAAAATTAGTTTGAAAAAGACTCATATTCAATGCTTTTATGAATTTAAGAAGCTGATTGTAATAACCTTAATAGCATATATCAAGAGTTTATAATGAGTTTTATCAAATATATTCTTTATTTAAGTGCTGTTATAAATATTCTAATAGATATTAAATTTACATTTATTTCCAAGTATATGTCTTATAAAAATTATAAAATGTTGTTTTAGGTTTGATAGATCCTTAGTTATTTTTTTCTCACAATTTTTATAGGATAAATAAGAAAATTGAGACTTTAAAAAATACAAATTTTTTGCAAATATTTATACGTGTGAAGTATTTACAATCTGCTTAACCACATTACATCATAATTCCATCTTTTTTTTTCCTTCAATTTATTTGCTTCCAACCTAGATAATCCTCTTTAGTTTATCTCACTGTTCGAGTCCTGCAGCTTAGTGCTTTATTCTAACAAATAAGTTTATATCTTAGTAAAATTAGCTTATATCACAAAAAAAATATCAGAAAACTGTATATTTCTATTTCACCAGTAAACAATTTCGATTGTAACTAAAATACTTTCTCTATTTAACTCTATCTATAAATTAGATCTTTTACTCTCAAAATCTACTCGCCCTTATTTATTAAAGTTATGGTACAAATCAGAAAGGCTAACGCTATCTATTCACTTGAAACTCAAAATCTTATTATAAAAAAAGGTTTAAATTTTTAATGATACCTTAAATTTTAAGTATGTCTTGTGGGGAGATAAGTCCAAGCGCACTTTCTTTTACTTTTACTTTCATTTTATCTTGATCTATTTAATTTTTAATTCTATTTCAACTTACTTAATTCAGATTACTTCTATAAATTAACTCATTTTCAGTTAAAATATAAACCCCTTTGTTCATCCTATCATATTCATCCCTTAATATGCGACTTCGACTCAATATTTTTAAAAGACTATTTCCTTCCAAGTTCGATTAATAAATAAATTTTATTATTATAAAGTTTATTGAGGTTTTTGTTTCCTAAATAATAAATGAATTTATGAATGATAATGCCAAATTTTATAAAATCAAAATTTTTTATATATTATAAACAATATAGCATTAAAGTATTTCTCATTCCAAATCAAAGTCTTATTCGACAAATGCAACACTCCTGTATTTTTTAAGATTATGATTGGTTTATTATTTGGAGTATTTATTTTTTTCTCCAGTTACTTTAAATATTTTAAGACCATAATTAATTATTTGAATCTCTTTTATTACTTTAAAGCTTAGAAATTATAAATATATTCTTAATATTTTCAATTTTTAAATATCCTTAGGTTTGATAACACATTAAGAAAAATCATTTCTATTTTATTATTGAACATTTGTGTTTGATTCCCTCTTAGAAAAAGTGTCTTCTTCATCTTCATACTTAAAATTAGAAAAAATTTTTTTTAAAAAATTATCTACACTATATTTAATATTTAAAATGAACTTATATCAACATCTTTAATCAAATATTTAATAAAAATATATATTTTTTATAGAAGAGATGAGAGTGATATTTTTGAATTTAACTTTAAAAATGGTTTAACAGAATATGAGTTGATTCTTGTT
This sequence comes from Tetmemena sp. SeJ-2015, assembly GCA_027382625.1. Classification (NCBI taxonomy): domain Eukaryota; phylum Ciliophora; class Spirotrichea; order Sporadotrichida; family Oxytrichidae; genus Tetmemena; species Tetmemena sp. SeJ-2015. The sequence goes on along the minus strand of JAJKFJ010023701.1, from coordinate 5,920 downwards.
AAAGTAATAATTATACTGATGAAATTTCATGCCCATCTTTGTTTAATTTCTCCATTTTTATTTAGTATTTTATTAAATTTTTATTTTAAAAAATTAGATTTAAATATTTAAATATGCAAGAATTTCATTAATTTATAATCTTTAAAAGAATTTTAATATTATTTTGTAAAAATAGTATTGTAATAGAAGATGGTTTTAAGAAATACAAAGTGAAATTATCTTAAATTGAAAATTTCCTTCGGCATGCATGTATGTAAAAAGAGAAAACCGAAAAAATGATTTGGAGTTTAGAATCAATCAAAATTGAAGCACTCTAAATACAATTTAAAAACAATATTAATAAATATCTAAAAAAATTAATCAAGCTCATCATCAATTAGATACTGATAGCTCGAATAATGGAGTCAAATAAAAGCTCAGTATTTGATGCTAGTAGGTACTGAGAAAATTAAAACTTTAGATCTGTAAGAAATTCATTTCCTCAAATTAGTTTGGTTTTAAACACACGATATTGAGTCCTTATATTTTAAAACTAAGGGTATGATTATCATTTTTTTATGACTCTCTCTTTGCACTCTGCATTTATATCTAGAGAATAAAGGAATAAAAATTGAGGACGAGGTATAAATTCCATAAAAAAAATCTAAACAACCATATTATAAATTCTTAAAAGAATATTTCCCTAAAATATTTAGCTTGATGTTAATATTCATAAAGGGTTTAATTACTTGTGCGGTTGTTTTTAACATAGAATTATCTTCTAAAATAATATTTGGAATGCATAGTTTTAAATATAGTTCAAACTTTTCAAAAAATTATAATAAACTTATCCTTTGCTAAGAATTTTTCAAACTATAAAAAAATAATTTTATTTAAATTAAAAAGATAAAGCTCTCTTTACTTCTTAACTTGGGTTTACAAATTTTAAAAATGTTTCTTAATTATAAATGAAATATGATATAATTAATAAATCTCCTTAAAACCTACATCTTTTATTTGACTGATTAAGGTTTAATAAAGCTTAGTAATAAAATTAGTTTGTTTCATGCTGGAATAAGCTAAAAAATTAAATTAACTATATTGAGAATTAATTTGAAATATTATAAAGTATTTTTTATTATTATAACACAAAATTATTTTAGAACCTAATTCTAAATTAAATAAATTAAGATGAGTTAAAAATGAGAGTTTAATATATGAAATTACTGATAAATTTTTCATATGCCTTTAAATTAAGAGTTTTTAATTTTAGTAGCTATTTCTTATTGCTTAGGAATTTATGATCTCGGATATAGCAGCAATAAAATTCTTTAATATGAGAGGAGGATCAAAATGTTATAATTGATATTTAAATAAAATAGGATAAGCAGTTCAGAAGATAGCTTTATACAAAAATATTAATGATTCGCATTCATTCATATCCAAAATAGGCGGCAAGATTATAAAACTTAGCCGTTGAAATCTTTAAAAATACCAATTATCAAGTGGATATCTAATACACTAATTTAAATTAGTTATCTACAATAATTTAGTCAAAAGATTTTATACTTATGAGGGAAATTATATTATAAATTAATAAATATATTTAAGATAGGTTCTTGCAAAGTGGAGTTTAGAATTTAAAAATTTAGTTTCAAGAGAGCATATTTTCTTATGATAACGAATTATATAAGTAAACTTTAAAGATCTAGACTTTCCAGATATCTAGCAATATCGAGAATTAGATTTGAGCTCTTAATATGGTAGTCCCGGAATTAAATTTCCAGACTGCCATTTTTTCAAGGGCTTAGACTTGGAAGTTGGTGCTGCTGGAGAAGAAGGATAGCCGAGACTGTGAAGGAAAGATGAGAAGAAATTTATAGGCTATATCTCAGAATCATGCTAGGACATGTACAATACAGTTAATGCGTATTTATCAAATTCCATTTCTAAATTAAATTAATTAAAAGACGTTTAATATTTAAATTCAACATTGTACAATATAATAAATAAAATAATTGCTTGATATCTAATGTATATGGCATATTTATTATTTTTTTAGAATTAATTTGTTATCATTAGCCAGGAGTACATTAAAATATTTCATTTTACTTTTAATTAAAATAAAAATATAAATAATAAATGGAAACCATTACATAAAATTGTTTGCGTCAAGATTATTTTGCTTAGTTGCCACTTATAATGCAAGGAAAATTTGAGCTCATTAAAAAAATTTCCTATTTTCATTTCATATTATAATAAATAGGGGCAAAATTTTCCAAATTTCCAAAATTAAATATAAATTGCTTCTCTTAATTAAACATCAATTTTCAAAGAAATTAAAAATAATTCTGTGAAATTACAAGTCTCATAAATAATTTTGTCATTTATGATGCACCATAAATTGTCATAAATTTTGATTAAATTAATGAATCACATGCTCTTTTTCATAAATTTACATATTTTGACTCCTTTTAAACAACAGTATTTTATTTTATTCAGTATTAATAGTATGATAAATTATAGATAAGAATTAGTCTAGATAATTTAAATTAAGGAAGCAAATCTATAACTATAATTTTATTTTCTCTTACTATTAAAAGATAATGAGTTTTTATCCTATACAGCATTACGCAAGCATAACTAAATAATAAATAAAAATTGAATTAAAATATTTCCATCATTTATTGATCTAAATTTAATATTAAAAGAGTCTATATATTATGCTATTTTCATTTGGTTCAAAGCTTATGGTAAAATTAATTTGAAATAATAAATTCCTAGCTGGAAGGTAAATAATTATAAGGAAATACGAGTAGTTAATCTTAGGTGTAAAGAAACAAAACTCTTTCAAAGAATACTTGATAAATGTATAGGTAATTATTTCATTATTGATATTTAATAAGAGTTTGGATTATAAAATAAAATTCAACTAGAGTATTAAAGTAGAAATGACTATTTTTAGCTAAATTAGACTATAGATAGAATGAAAGAATGTAGACACTAATCAACTTGAAAAGTAATTATTAATCTTCAAGAATTATAAATACTTCTGGCATTTAAATTATAGGTATCATTTATGTAATTGTTATGGATATACCAATTTATAATTGATCAAGAGTGTGATAAAAGCAAACAGATTGTTTTCAACTCCGAGATAAAATACTTATTTTCTTTAAGTAGACTTCTTGCGCGGTTTTGTGAAAATATGATTAATATTACGCATTTATTTTTCTCAATCTTCAAGCAACTAATAATTTTTCCCTAATAATTTAAAAACAGAGCTAAATTAATAAATTCATATGTTAAGATAAAATAATTACAACTAATCATAGTCTTGATAGAATTTATAATAGATTAAATTTTATTTTAAATGGTAGCTCTATTCAAAAGTACTTGCTGGAACATTTTTTTGTAGAACTTTTAATTTATTTATCATTTTCTTGCTTAAATAAGCTTACAAATTAAAGGATATACTTTTGCTGAAAATTTTATAAATTTTTATATAATTTATTTCAAATTCACCATTTATTATGAAGATTAAAATCACAAGCTAATTCATAATACATAATTCCTTTAAGATAAACAATAAAGCATCTTAATTATTGACTCTAAATTAATATATAAACTTTTCAGTAAGAAAAAATTCAAATTTTAATATTTGGCAATAGTGATCTTAGTTATTTTATATTTAGATTTATGTGTGTTTAAGTAATGCTTAGGAGTAAGAATTTGGGAGTTAAAATTATTGTTTAAAATAATAAGCATAAATAATATAAAGCAAATTAAAAGGCTATATTTTTAAATATCTATAAATAATGTTGAAAAATGATTAAATTAATAAATAAGAATATTTTATTTCCCTTATTACTATTAATTGAGAGAAAAGTATATCAATAACCGTTGAGCAGCATTATTGTATAAAATTATGATTTAGAAAATAAGATAAATTAAGGTAGGGAGGGAATAAATTATATATTTTTTATACCTTCAGATTTTTATTTAACAAAGAAAATACTGCTGTGCTATATTTTAAAGCTTATTTTGAAAATTGAAGTATTTTGGAAACCCTTGCTATAAAGATTTGATTTATTTAGATAAGATTTTGAATTACTCTTTAAATTTAAATAATATTTTCATTACATATATCAAAGCTAATTCAAGATTTTGTTGGAATGAACAGAATTCAAGTAATATATTGTAAGAGGAAATTTGAGTAAGTTAAATTCTATTTACAATATTTATTTAATCAATAAATTATTCACTAACTTATTTTGTTAGAACTATATTTAGTTATTAAAATTATTAAGAATAATTGTCATTATGTATTTAAAATGTAGAGTGAATTATGACTTTATAAATTTAAATATAGGTTTTTAAAATAGATTTAATTTATTAGTAACAAAGTTAAAAAGTTATAATAATATCTTAAAGTGCACTAATTCTTCGAAATTATTCAATAAGTATTTTTCCAATTATCTTTTTATAGGCTTAAAATATATCTCAATACTACTATAGTCAAGTAATAAATCTAATTGTAAAAGATAAGATTAATATTAAATATTATCTTCTATAATTTTTAAATCCTTAATCAAAGAATAAAATATAGTTTTATATAATTGCTTCAAAATTAGTTTGTTTTTTTTAACTAAACAAAATGTACTTTTATTCTTAGATACTGTTGACTGCTATATTTTAAAATATAAATTTAAATCTTTTACTCAGTCTCGTTTGCAATAATTATACTTCACTTATTTATGAAGAATAATATCTATAACATTCACGAGTGAAGATAGTAAATTTGACAATTTAGCATAATCTTATTATTAAGTTTGATTATTAAAAAGCCTCTTTTCAAAAAAGAAAATAAAGAATTTCACGTTGAGTGATTGTGGTAAATCTGCTATTTAATTGTAATTATTATATTTCAATCGATCTTGTTTTATTCCTTCTCAAGTTCATGATATTTAAGATAAAAATGATGTGATTTTTATTTAAAAAAGAATAGAATAGCATGCGACCTATATCACAATTAGGATCAGAAATATAAATTAATAAATTACATAGCCTCCTTTAATTTTAAGATTTAAAGAACAATTTTAATATTTATATCAACTTTCTCCCCCAAAAAAAAATGAATCTTAAATTAACTAACTCTAATTTAAGAGCAACTTTCTGATGGAAAAAAAATCTTTAAAACAGAGGATATAAAATATATTATGATTTAAATAATTAAAAAGATAATTTATTATGCCTATCATTTTAATAACACTTAATTGGATGACTTTACTTTCTAAATTTATTATCTTACTTATTATTTTAATTAAAAAATTAAAATCTCTCCTTTTCTAAAATAATTTAAAGATTAATTTTATATTTAAAAAAAAATAGGGCAATTATGCTAAAAATAAAGACAATCAGCAATGTAAATCTAAAAATAATTAAACTTAAATTAAATAAATATTAAAGTCTTCAGGGAGATAGTCAAAAATTATGTAGTTGAAATTTTTGGTTTGAATGATATATATGTCTGTTTTTAATTAATTAAGCTAATTTATTAATTTGTGTAATGGGGCGACCAGTAGAAGAACGACCACTGCATAGACTCTAACTTTGATCAGCACCAATGCAAACCATACCGCGACACTAGCTACTGGTGAATTCCTAGATCTCGGAAGCTACTCAATTGGACATTTACACATTGGACCATGGATGAGATAGTTCTCAACAACTTCTACAATGACTTTGACGGAGATACCTTGAGACAACATTGTGCCAAGTTTTCAAAAACTCAGATTTGGTTGTCACCAAGGAAGAAATGATTACGAGATCACCACACCTAACCCAGACAACAACGACAATGCCGGTGATTACATTATAAAGTGCATGGTATCAGATGGATATGACAACTATGACGAGCAATACAGAATGAAATGCAGAG
>JAJKFJ010023700.1:0-14986 GCA_027382625.1 Tetmemena sp. SeJ-2015 | reverse complement strand
TCAGTCGAGAGGTAAAAGGGGAGCGATGAATCTTAGTTAGGGGTAAATGCAGCCAAGTGTGTACACTGAATTGAAACTGTCAGAGCAGCTGCTTGCAGAAGTCCAATAGCTGAGAGATCACATAGAGCTGCTCAACATTTCGAGGGAGGAGATGCAGCAAATGATTCAGTAACTTACTAAAATGAACCACACTTAGTCTGTATAGTAGAAGAGACACCAGGCCAAGCAAGACCAAGCTAAACCTTATCATTGAATTTAATTTTTAAAACTGTGCATGAAGTAGTTGACTGATCAGTTAGCTCATGAGCGGAAGATGAGTGCTAAACTAGAGAAGCAACTGTAGGCTATGCGAGAGCTTTACTCAATTAACGAGTTCCATAGAAGACAGACATCCGCTTTGCTGCTTCAATCCAAACACGATTAGGAAAGGCAATCAAACCACATCATCTACCTGCAGCAAGAACTCACACTTTAAATGTGTGATATATAAAAATTATTACTAGTGAAGATAGAGAGTGCAATTAAGGGAGAGCAGCTGTAGTAACTATATAACTCCTTCTCGAGTGTGGGGGATGTGGAGCAGATGGAGAACAAGTGCCGCATGGAGATGGACAGATTGAAAGAGCGAGAACAGGAGCGAGTGGAGCAGTTCGAGCAACAAAGTGAGGAGATGACTAAGCTGCTGGAGGAGAACGACTCGATCCGCTACATCATGCGTGAGCTGAACAACAGCAAGAAGAAGCTGACTGAGGAGAAGGAGAAGTTCCTGACCTTCGTGAAGGACAAGATCAACTCCCTCGAGACTGAACTCAAGGAGTCGCTCACAGTTAGAGACTAGCTCAAGGAAGATGTGACCAGGCTGGAGAAGCAGCTCTCTAGTGTCTCCAACGAGAAGGAGAAACTCAAATAGAAAATCCTTAAGCTCAAGAATAATAAAATAGAATAATATAATTATATAATTAAATATTTTTATTAATTTTTTATGATGAATAGGAGGAACGTGGACTTGGACTAGAAGATATGCAAGAACTGCGGGAAGGAGTATCTGCAGAACGAGAACTTCAACTGGTCATGTCGCACTCATCGCAGCGACTGGGGTGGTGAGATGTGGTGGTGCTGTGGCAAGACCAAGAAGGAGGCCCCTGGCTGTAAATTTAAAAATAGAATTATCCATTTAATTCTCTAAGCATGAGACCAAAGACGATGAGGAGGAGGACAAGGCCGGTGGAGCAGATGGCGAGCCAGACAAGTCAAAGTTGAAGCAGTTGAAATGCGTGTGCTGTAAGGAGGTAGGGCACTTGGCGAGGGACTGTAAGCGAGACCCCAACATCAAAACAGGAGCAAATACCTTGGAGGAAATCCAGCGCATTGACAAGTACAAGGAGTACAAGCGCTACAACGCAGACACTTTCCAGAATACCACAAAGCTGTTTGAACTGCTGGCCAAGGACAAGATGCCCGTTATATATGAAGAGACTATCACCTCAGAGAATGGAAATGGCGCTAAACTATTATAAAGAGTTAATTGAGAGGTAATGATTTAAATGCAAGGTTTACTTAAGGAGACTTTGAAGAACAGATGCATAAGATTCCTTCCTTCTAGTAGTAGGATAGCTTAATTTCTCTGAAATGTTTTATACCAGACGCAAGTCAAGAGACTATTTTATAAAGATAAATTTAGAAAGTTTTATTTTCAGACAGGAGTAGATTTAACATGGACATAGACGATGACGAAGACGATAAGATCCAGCATAACACCACCTTCGACAAAACAGGGCTGAACAGAGATGGAAGCAATATCGATAAGAACTTGACTGAGGGAGGCATGAGTCCAGGTGGGAAACGGAAACGTAAGATCTACAGAGAGACTGCCTTCAAGGGCTATGGGCTTATGAAGTTTGACGACTACAACTATTCCTCACTCAACAAAGTGGATAGATAATTGGTGAGCATTATTCTTACTAAAGTGGTGTTTGACATGCCCAAGATAGCAGCTTCAGTGCTGGGAGAGGGAGATGGCCCGCTTAAAGAAGGAGCACTAAACGGGGATGAAGACGATGAAGCTCAAGCTAGGAGAGCCAACTACTAATCCAAGCTCAACGAGTCAAATTTCATAAGTGTAACTTTCTTTTCTCCTCTTTGGATTAAATTTACTGGCGAAGGAGATGGAGGAGGATTAGAAGCAGGGGACTTCCTTGATCAGAGTAGGGGGTGAGATGAATGATTCCTAAACAAATCCAGTAAACGCTCTTGGACAGATCAAACTGTACACACCAGAGGAGGCTATACAAATCAGAAGCTATCAGTAGAGAGATCTCTACGAGGATATTCTAGATCTCAAGAATATGGCACTGCTTGAGAACATGAACTTATCTATAAGTAATTAAGGCAGATATTTGATTATATAATGAAGAAGCAGAACATGATAGACATAGATGCTCATTACAAGAGCTAGGTGGATCTTATGATGTCTCGAGCAAGGGGAGTAGGTAAGGGACCAGCAAGCAGGAGGTCTGGGCAGACTCGCTCTCAAGCCAAAATGTCAGACGACAACTCTCAACTCAATTCCTCCTTTATGAAAGACGGAAATCCTCCAAATCATTTGTATTAAAAATTGAAGCTCTTCTATTATGAGTTTGAATGAAGGTCACTACCTGAACTCGCCAGGACATAGGCCTAGCAGCACAGGGCTAGCAAACATAAACAGTCTTCTCTACATCAGTAAACACAAGAGTGGAGAGTACTTAGGTGACAATAACGTCTCAAAAGAATATACTGAATTATTTGATTTCATCTTCTTTGCAAATCTGCCACCTGAGATGCGTAACATGACTAGAGAGTAAATTATGAACTCGCCTTTGGGCCAGATGAACTTAGGCCGACCTAACAGCAGAGGTATCTTGAACAGAAACAGCTCCACGCAGATGGATTACGACCTGGCTAATGATGAGTAGATAAGGTCTGGCAGCTCAGTCAGGAGCAGCAGCGCTCAAGCGTAACTCACTTCTCAGGACTATCAGCAGTTTCAATAGCAGTAGCTGCAAATCAACAACCAAGTCAACTAAATGAATAGAGGTGCCAAGCAGTAAAGCTTAATATTTTATGATGCAATGAGCTTAAGATAGTCTTTGATTTATGGGGCCTATTCAAGAATGGGGAAGTAGTAGGTTGCACCTGCGAGTGTATCCTATTCTCAAGGAGGGTCGCCAGGTCTGGGCAAATCAAAGTAGCAGCAGATGCCTCCACAAGCCTCTGACTCGTAAAGGCCCAGCAATGGATCCTTCGAAATCAAAGTCAGAAACTCATTTATAAAAATCATAGTGTATCCCTTTAACACCTAGAGAGTTGTGGGAGACGATGTGAAGCTGCAAGAAGTTAATTTAGAGCAGATCAAACAGGATAGAATCAGTAGGAAGCTTCAGCAGCAGAAGTCACTCACGCCGGAGGAAGGCAAGCCAAGTTAAGCTTAATAAACAACTCAGTAAGAGAATCTGAAGCCTACTGCTGGTGGTGGTGCTTAGAGAGTGTAGCAGTTTCCTCCAGTCCCTACAGATAATATTTTAAAATTTGGTTTTAAGATCTCTTTTATATAAAATAGCTAGGAGGGGTATGCTCCTGGAAGTAAGACTTTGCAGAAGATGTATGGACTGGTCCAACCTAGCACAGCTAAGGGACTTGAGAGACACATCTCCGTTGAGAATCTAGATCCAGCTAAGAATCTGCAAAACCTTGGTCCAAAGGCCAAGAAGCAGGCAAAGCTTAATTTAAATTTGGAAATAAATATGCGCAACTTTATATAAGCTATAAGGAGTGGATACTTCAAAACAGAGCAAGCAGCAAAGAGGGAATGAGGGAGGTGCAGAACCAGAGTCACCCTTAGTGCACTCTCCAACTTTCAGTGCTTAGAAAGGCGACATTCTGCATCACGTGGTAGAGTCAGCACTCGAGACCAAGAATATGTTTGAGATGATGCTACCAGAGCAAATGTCCAAGAACATGGGCATTCTAATATCTAAACTCCTTAATTTTGAATAGTATTCAGCAGTAAAGCGCCAAGAAAGCCCCTCCATAGGCAAGACGACAGTCGATCTAGTTAAAGCCAATTATTTTTTTAAACTATGCGCTAGATATATTTTTGAATAAGCCTGAGTAGAGACTTTCTCAATTCTCAATGGCTCAAGAGCTGAACCGAATGCTTGCATAATCTTCTAACGCTGCCTTGTCAAAATAACCTGCCCGTGAATTCTAATTTAAATAATTGAGATCACTCAATAATAATTTATGAAGAGGTAAAGAAAGTGCAGAGGGTGAATGAAAGCCTTCTTATTTAGAAGAAATCTTTCAGAGTCATTCCAAGTACCTAGCCTACAACTCCCTCTTAAAGAAAAAAATTGAAGTACATATTTTTTGTTATAGAAGGAGCATCCTGGATACAAGTACTAGAGTTGTAGCAAGTGAGCGGGAGTAAGCGGATTTAACCATAACTAAGGTGGTAGTTAATTAGTAGAGCGTGAAAGGCAAGCTCAAGAACTCAGAGTCTAAATCTTAAAAGTTATTATAGAGATGACTTAATTATTTTTGTTTTATCTCCTGAAGAGAGAGCCAAGACTTAGAATAGCAAGCAAGTCATTATAATCGATCAGAGAGACTCCAAAGTCAAATCTATAATGATATGAAGTATATCTCATGTTTTAAATCTGCTAAAGAGAAGGAAGCCAAAGAGACGAAGGGCAAGTCCACAGCAAGAGAATCCTCCCTAAAGAAGATGAAGACTAAGGGAGATAACTTATAACCAATTATAAATAGAAAATGCATTATTGAGATAAGGATGGAAGTTAAGAGCTGGAGTAATTTAAAATTCAATTTGCTATTTATTTAAAATAATAATCTACTTTCGAAAGAAGAGCGAGCTAGTCAAAGAACGATGAGGAGATGGCTAGTAACTAAAAAGCAAAGGCCAAGAGGTCAAAGGCAGCAGCTACAGTCAAGATAGGAGGACTAGTTAGTTCAGTTGAGAACAACGATTCAAATAAGTTTAGAGACTATTATGTTTTATAATTAATTTAACGCTGTGTTAAGTACCTCTCAAGGCTCTTTGATTAAGGAAGCTGTTGTTGATGAAAAACAAAAGGCTTCTAAGAAAAAGATAAAGTCTTCCAAATGATAAATAAGGAAGAGTAAGTTTTTAATTTTACAATTTATTTCTTTAATCAGCAAAATTAACCTGCCTTGTGAATATGAGATGAATTTAGTTTATTTTGTGATCAATAGTAAAAATGGATATCTTAGTTATGTTGATCAATATTATCTCATTATAAGCTGGAATAGATATTTTACTCATTATTAAATTAAAAAGGGAGAAAAATGAAAGATTAAAAAATATAGGAGCATCATTAGAAGCAACCAGCTTCGGATTTAAAGCAAGAAGGATAAGGTGAGCTAATATTTCATTAGTACTAATCGCATAACTTATAATTAAAAAATATTTGAAGTAATAATTCCTTCTAGTTGAATTAGAGTAACCTAGTATGAGAGAGTTAATTGAGTTATAATTCGAAAATTTCCCCAAAAAGATAAGGAAATGCGAGAAGAGAGCATTATTAACTTAATCTGTATTTTTAGCTTTGCTAGGTTGGGGAGCGTATGGAATAGTGGGAGAGTATGAGTTAGTGAACCCTAGGGAGTCAATTTATTTAATTTTGATAAGCCTAACAACGGAGAGAGAATAGCTATTAAGTTTGAGAGCTCGTAGAGCTTTTGCATTCAACTACTATTAGAATCTTTATCCTATAAGAAGCTTATAAAATAGAAGAATTTAAAATGTATCCCCAAGTACTTTCATCATGGAGCTTAATAAGCTGAATCAGGCTAGAATTACAATTTATATTAGATTTACAGTTATCTGATGATCGAGAAAGCGAAAGAGTCAATAGAGTCTAAGATGAGGAAAATAGTAGAGGCGACAAGGAAGGAGGAGGGGATTCAATAATATCTTCCTATTAGATAATTATAATACAGGATATATTACATTTAAATTCATTTTCTGAATTTGAAATTATCAAATGTAAATTATTTACTAAAGAGATCGTAAATTTGTTTATTTTAATATAGAATAAAATTAGTGAAATTTTGAATTTATTGTTGATAGTGATCATTTGTCGCTATAATAAAAAAATTTTAACTTTAAAATATTTATTAGAATAATAAAAGCTTAAAATTTCATATTTTCATATTGATAAAATTTAAAAGAAGAGAGTTAACATTTTATTACCCCTCCCTCGACAGAAAACTAAATACTTTAAAATTAATATTCTAAGGAGTAGAAATTCGAGATATTCTAAAAGAGAGACGCTTAAATAGGAAAGCTGTTTGCAAAAGCTATAAAGTCACTGCAAGATTTTCATGAATCAGGATTCATTCATAGAGACATCAAGCCAGACAATCTGATGACAAGGGAAATAGTCACTCAAGAGGGTGAAGAAGATTATTGCTTAATTAATATTTTTAATTAATAATGATCAGATTATGATGTGATTTTTGTGGATTTAGATGCAGCCAAAGACTACTTAAATGGAGGCGAGCACATTCTCATTAAATAAGTATATCATATTGTGGGAACTTTGGCCTATTGCTCACCTTTCAAACTTAGCTGAGTAGAAAGTAGCAGGAGAGATGATATTTTCAGCTTTAATTATTTAAATAATTTTACTTACTTTTTTAAATGCTTCAGCTTGCTTCTTTCTTTTATAGGTTTGGTAAACAAAATAGTTTTGAAGAAAATTAAAAAACCCTTTATTAAATTAAATATTTCAAAAGAAAGGATATTACCTGCCTTACGAATCAGAAATCGGTAGCTAATAAAAAGTTATAAAAGCTCTTGTTATTTTAATTATTTAATTAAAAGTGTAAATGATTAACTCGTTCGATACAAGAATATAGGAAATATTTCTTTTTATATTTTAAGGATGGAGAGGGAAGATTAGTTTTGAAATACCTTTCAGAGTACCTAAAATAAAATTAAAGAATTATTTTTAAGAATGAGACCTAGATATAAATGAAGAAGAGAGTTTTATACTAGCCAATCTAAAGAAAATTTTCTCCTAACTTTATTATAAGCTTGGCTTTGAGGAAAAGCCTGATTATGAAAGCTTGATAAATTCAGTTTAAATTCAAGAGCCCAAAGCAGAAGTTGTAAATGAGGTCAATCTTATTATAGAGCACATTTATGAAAATCAATCATATTATAAATTTAGAAATAATTATATTACTAGAAATAAATAATTAATTGATTGGAGCGTATATATACTCCCATCCTAAAATTAATATATAAGATTTAGAGATTGAATTATTTGGTATAGTTGAATGTAGCTATTTTTAATTTTAGGCTAGAAGACTCCCTCGCACCTTAAAGGTGGTACAAATTTCACTGATGATCGGAGAAGGTGTGTATGTATAGTTCTGTTTTTACTGTGAGCGCTTAAAAAAGGCAAAGAGTAAAGTAGTGCTATGAAAGAAGATGAGACTGGGATCGGTACCACATTTTAGGTTCTAGGGGAGCTTATTCTACTACACTTATATTTAATCTCAAATCTCATATCTTTATTTAAAGTTGGTGGGTATTCTCAAAAAATAGTACTTATTTATTCTAATCTAAGATAATCAATTCTAAACTATTAATAAGAAGAGAATAAGAATGAGCAATAAATAAAGTCAAATAAAACCTCAGATAACTTTACAACTGTTGAATTTTCCTCCTCCGATGATGATGATGATGATGATGATGATGATGATGATGATGATGATGATGATGATGATGATGATGATGATGATGATGATGATGACTCCTCCGATGATGATGACGATAATGGTTTCTCCGATGATGATAAAGATTCCTCCGATGATGATCGAAATGAGCTTTTGTAAAGTTTGGAGCTGTCGATCTATGATAAGGATTCGAATCTGCGTAAGTCATCGAGTGAAAACTAAATAAGCTCTTTGGAAAATTTAGACCTCGGAGGAGGATAATTTTAAACTATTATGAACTCCAAGATGATTAATTGTTATGATATAAAGAGCCATGAATAACACTTCTCTAGAGACTCTAATTTGTGAACTTAAAATATAGTTATGTCGAAATAAGATACATAAGCTTCAGGAAGAAGTAAATAAATTAATAGAAAGTAAGATCGCAAGATAGAAATTATAAGAAAATATTTTTAAATATAAAATTATTGAACGAATTATATTAGAAAAACTTTGTTGAGAATAATGTAACTGAAAGAAATTAAAAAAGTACAAATTTAAGTAAAAATGAATATTATTATGAGAATGAAAGCCCAAATCATAATTCCCCTAAAAGAGGTTCTATGAAGAACATTTAAGATGAAATTACATTAAATTTTGATTAGTAATTAATAGATCAAGAAGGTTCGAGTGACTTCGACTGTTATAAAGTTAAAACTATCCATTTATTGTTTTAATCAATAAACTATTTTAATTAAATTCTTAAATTTAATATGAGAGATAAGTTGCATAAAATAGCCCCAGAAATTTTCTTATTTTTTGCTATATAGGTTAAAAGCCAAATAAAGTAGAGATTTTCAATTTATTTTGGCATTATTTATTTTTCATTATTTTAATAGGATAAATTTATTAACTACTTTATAAAGATTTCTTCTTTTAATTATTTAATATTGTTAAGAAATCTTTTTTTTTTAAAAAAATATAATTATTACTTCATATTTTTTTAAATACCATGATCACCGTCCAACTTGCGTTGCAGTTTGCTCTATCTTTTGATTTACAAATTCTAGCTATTAGCAATTACTTGCTTATAAGAGATAAAATAAAATTAGAATTTTGGTACGAGACACTAAGACAAGTCTTCAACCTTAAATGATAAATTTTTAGAGAGAAAATAGAAGAAATTAAAGTGACTTTTGATTTTTATAAAATAAATTCAAATTTATTAATTAAAAATTCGCATTTTAAGAATTTATATTAACTACTGCATCTACTTTGCAGAATTAATTTATAAAAAAAGTGAGACCATGTGCTTTATTTTAAATTCAATAGAATATAATATACTACAAGAAGTACTAATTATTAGTTGAGGATTTGTAGCTAATTGCCTATAGCTTATTTTCCTTCTTCAACTTTTAGGCTTTGAGCAATCTAAAAGTTGTAAGAAAATGATTCACTAGTACATATTTTTATAAAAAATCTTATTAATAATTAAAAATTTTAAACTATTACTGTTTTATAACTAAAACTGAGCAATCTTCTTCTTTAATTAATTTTCGAACTTTTTCCTATAATAAATTAAAAGATTTTGCACTCTAAAGACTTAATATGATAATATTGAATAGATAATAGGACAAATTCTTCTATAAGCTGCAGTTTTAAATTGAGTTATTTTTCCTTTGATAATGAATAAATTTGCTTCAACCAGCATTTTTATTTAATAAAAATAAATAAATAACAGTTAAAAATAAGTAATTTATTCATATTAATGAAAGAAAGTTTTGCGCTTCCAAGTTAAAAGTGTCGAGTTATAGGACGAATACAAATAAGAGATAGGGAATAAGAGATATTTTAGATAAATTAAGTAGGAGATATTTATTAAGATTTTATGTTCGGAAGTTTAAAACCAAGGTGACTAATTCTTTATTAAAATCGAATCCTCCAGGTATAACGCTAATCTGGAATTTGTTTATGACTAATATTTCTAGCCGTTTGTGGAATAACAAAATCAACATCAGCAAAAACAAAAGTAGATGTATTTTTTGAGAAAAAAAATATTTAAGATTATGAAGTTAAAGAAGAGTATTAAGATTAAAATTAATGAGTGTTAGAAAATCTAGAAAATAAATTAGACATGTTTCAAAAAAGTGAATTAAAACCTGCACATTAATGCTTAAAGTGTACAATTAAAGATAAAGGCAGCTTTTTATCTAGATATCTATTTAATTCATTCTCTAATGGCTAGTCTTTTACATATCTTTTTAATTTTTCCTCTAATCAATTAATATTCAACATATTGTCATAAATTGAGAACGGGTGAACTAGATCAAATAATGAGAAAGAGAACCAGGAAATTGTAAAAAGTTGGCGAAAGCGGTTTTTGCTTACAGTCAATTTAGGAGGATTTGGAAGCTCATTAGAGAATAAAGATGAAATTAAAAATAGAAATCATTCTTTATCATTTATTTTAGAGCGGCGTCAAATATTCATCAAGGCTCTTTAAACAAGAGGGGCTCTGGATACCACAAAGTGCTTCAAAGTAAAATATTATAACTTTTTTAATGTGAATCACAAGAATAGGATGAATTTTATTTCACATTTTTATTTATTGAAGAATCTAAATTAATCTATCTTGCGAGTGCGTGATGCAGTAAAATTCATGATCAATAGAAAACTTAATATCTTACTTGTATTGATCAGTAATATCCAATTATAAACAGCAATAGATATTTTACTCATTTTAAATTTAAAAAGGGTAAAATATGCAAGGTCAATAAATTTAAGAGCAATAGCCACAGCAGCCAGATAAGGACCTAAATCCTTAGTAGCAAGGTAAGTTAAAAATTATCTCTCCATCTAAAAGCTAAAATCAGTGTTTAAAGAACTGTTCATTTTCCCCTCTAGATATATAAATGGAGCCTAGTGAGAGTGAATTGATTCAACAATATTTTGAAAATTTTCCTCAAAAAATAAAAACATACGAGAAGAGAGCCTATTTATAATTTACTTTATTATTATTTTAGCCTTACTGGGTTGGGGACCTTATGGAATAGTGACCGAGTATGAATTTGTGAATCCTAAAGCATCTATTAATTTTTTAGAAATGATTAATACTAATGATTTATAGGTTTTGCTCAAGCTAATAAAAAAAGATAATTATTACACAGATATAATAATTGTTTTCATTGAAGATAGAGATACTTTCAAAAGGGAAATATGTAATAATTAAGCTTGCCGTGTGCTTCTTTAACTTTACATCCAATTCTTCTATGATTTACTCTCCATCAGCTTTGACTCTAAATTGTGAGTAAAGTAAAATTTATCTTGCATGGTTACTAATAGAGCAATTATTGTTGTGCGCACTCTTGTCGCGGTATAAAATGCAGTTCTTTTGTACTAGTTTAGAAATTTAAATCTCTGCCTGCACTACTCTCTCTCACAAATAAAATGTAAAAATTAATTTGGATATTAAAATTTTGGAGCCTTGTAATTTGAAAAAAATTGTTTATCGGATGAGATCTTTAGGAACATATTAAGTAGTCGAACAGTTGGGGAATCCTTACCCAACGCCTCTGTTCTCTTCATTTTTTCATTTTCTAAATAAGTGAGAAAATGTTTAAATTATTCAGTTTATTTAAGTTTGATCAACCACCAATAAATCATTTATATTCATAATATAATCAATAATCTAAGAACGGAGAGAGGATTGTTGCTAAATTTTAGAACTGATAAAGCTTTGACAATCAACTTCTTCAGGAATCTCTCTCTTATAAGAAGCTAATCAAAGAAAAGAAGTTGAGCTGTATTCCAAAATATATTGATCATGGAATTGCTAAAGCAGAATCAGGCTGGCCTTATAATAAAATTTTAGTTTTACAATTTTCTGCTGATAGAGAAAGCAAGTGAGTCTATAGAGTCTAAGATGAGAAAAATAGTTGAGGCGACAGAGGGGAAGAAAATAAATTAAATCTCATTACTTTTTAAATAATTATAAAATATCACAACTATAATTCTTTTTAATCTAAAATAACTTAAATAAGTATTAAAAATTTGCTTATTTTATTTTAATTAAAAATAAATGAATTGTAAAAGAGGATAGTTACGTTTTTAATACCCCCCCGGACTGAAAGTTAATAAATCTAAATTGAAGATTCAGAAGAAAAGCAAATCGAGTTCGTCTAAAAGAGAGATGCTGAAATCGGAGTGCTGTTTACAAAAGCCATAAAATCCCTGCAGGAGTTTCATGAATCAGGATTCATCCATCGAGATATAAAGCCAGACAATCTCATGATCAGGGAAACAGTCACTCAAGATGGCGAGAAAGATTATATATATATATTGATCTATATAAATAAGATTATGATGTTCTAATTGTGGACTTAGATACAATCTAAGAATTCTAAAATTAAGGCGAACACATTCCTTAGTAATAAGTCGATTAAATTGTGGGAACCTTGATATTTTGTTCACCTTTCACTCTTAGTAGGACTGAAAGCAGCAGGAGAGATGATGTTTTCAGCTTTTATATTAAAATAATTATACCCAAATAAATATTTTCAGCTTACTCTTATCATTCATAGGCTTGTTAAACAAAGTACTGTTAAAGAAATTTTATTAAAAATGATTTGAAAGAAAGGATATTATCTTCCTTACGAATCAGACATTGCTAAAATATCTAAATTTAAATAATTGTATCATTTAATTTAAAAGCTGAAATGATTAACTTTTTCGAAATAGATATAGAGGAAACATTAATTTTATTATATGATGGTGAATTTATAGGATAGAGTCGGAGGCTAAATTAAGAAATATCTTCTCGAGTACCTCAAAATAAAATTTAATCTATTTAAAAATTATTTTCTATTTTACCTAGACCAAAAAGAGGAAAAATGTTTTATGTTGACTAACCTAAAGAACATTTTTAACCAACTTTATTCTAATATTGGCTTTGAGGAAGTGCCTGACTATGACAGTTTGATCTCTGTGGTTTAAATGCAAGAGCCAAAAACATAAGCAAAAGCTGAAGTAGCAATAGAAGTTTAGCCCAAAGGCTTAATCGATGAAAATAATTTGGTGCATAATCCTGAGCAAGTAAAAACAATCACTATTAATGATTGTTCTTTCAATAATCAATAGGATCACTCAACTGCTTCAGAAGAGTAAAAAGAAAGCGTAGATTTATAAAGTCAACTAGGTTTCTATAAAAATGAATCAAGATAATAATAGAAATTTGATTAACTATACCAGGAAAGATTTTATCCGTAAAAAAGATAAGAAAAAGTAGAAGACTAGAAATCAGAAGAGAATGACTAAAGGATTTATAGAAGACCTAATAGAATGGTGAATGAGCAATTATCAAAGAGCTAGCACATATCATCTGAAGCAATTTAAAATTAAGACAGTAATCGTCGTTAAAAGATATGTGAAAATGGTAATAATCGTATATTAAGCAGCAACTATGACAGCTATATATTTAAAAGATTATTAATTATTTTTATAGAGATAAATAAATTTGAGGACATAAGGATGAGAAAAAAGAATCTTTATTTAATCCAAAATAATACATTTTTTTGCTGTAGATTTTATTTTGAAAATTTTTAATTCTAATTTCGTAATACTCTATATTCGAGTCTATCAATCAGTTGTAAAAATATAATTTTTCCTGAATTATTATCAATTCGTTTAATTATTCTTACTATTTTTGTGAAGAATACTTTATAAAAGCAAATTTTAAATTTTTTTATTTTTTAAGTAAGCTTCAACGTAAGGAGGCTGAGTCAAAAAAAAGAATAAGAATATAATTAAAGAGTAATATAGTAGGAATTTTAATTAAAATTGATCAATGAAAATAATAAATGGAGAGTCAAAACTTCGTGGCGGTTAAAATCTGAGATTCACTCCATGATCCACAGCTTGGTCGATTGATTATCAAAAATTAATATGAGTTTCTTCTTTAATCATCTTCATAGCAACTCTCAGTAACGAGATATGACTCACGCATTCTCCTTCTTTCTCATTTTCATTAAAACTTGTGTCGCTTATAACTCTTTACTGAGCGCTCACACACAAAAGTTGCAAGGATAAAAAGTTCTTAGAATACAATGCTGAATCGAATAGTCTAATAATTATTCGATTTGGACACACTTAAACTGTGACTCATTTATTCCATTTTAATCTAATATATAATTTAATTCTCTTTTTATTAAATACTCAGCTATAGTAAATCTTTCAATATGTTTTTTATTAATCTATAGGGAATAGAAAGAAACTGCTATAGGTGCCTTATCATGTGAAATAATATTAAACTATGCTTAGACCCTAAAATAAATAAACAAATTATAGATTATCGTACTGATTTATTAACAAACGAAATAGTTTTTTCAATTTATATTTTAAACTATTCACACAAAATATAATAAAAAAAGCAAAAAACAATTAATCATCATTAATGTTATTGCATATTGCTTATTTAAATAAATAGTTATTTTTTCCAATAATAGCTCAAATTATTAATTTCATTCTCTCGTTTTAAAAGAATTTACACAAATTAAGACCAATTGTTTTTAAGCAGCTAATATAATTATCTAGTTATGATTAAGCAAATATGAATATTAATTAGATTAGATTAGCAGAATTAAGTACCTTGCAAGTATATATTTATAATAGGCTTTTATATCACACACTAAAACACGCTCATAACTGGTGTGACCAGTTACCGATGCCACGTGTCAACCCATGATGATGTATATTAATAATAAACAACAAGATCTATTGAATAGGAATTTGCGAACATTGTATCTATGATATTAAAAAGTAAGAGAATATCAGTTAAACTTCTTTAGTTAAAACATAAGATAAAAAATTAAATGATAAAGTTAAGTTTAATTACATTGAGTAATTATGTACTCAACCTAATCTCTAATAAAAGCTTCTTAATCTCCTTTTCATATCTCATACAACTACTCAGGCTTAGAAGCTTATGTCCTTCATCCTAGCTGTATCAAGCGAGAGCAGTATGTTGCGTTCCTTAAGAAGCTCAGAGAGAAGATCACAGACGGTGAGATCGTTCTACTCGTTGACAACCTCAGCGTACACAAGACAAAGGAAGCGAAGAATGCATACGCTGAGTTGAACATCACTCCTGTTTTTAATGTTCCATACTCGCCAGAGTTCAACGGCATTGAGTTTTACTGGAACTTAGTTAAGGGACACTATAAGAAGCTGCTGCTCTATCACTTGATGC
>JAJKFJ010023699.1:0-15261 GCA_027382625.1 Tetmemena sp. SeJ-2015 | reverse complement strand
TAAGTTCATTAGATTTTTAAATTTTTATGATATGAATTTTTCAATTAAAATTAAGGTTTATATTCAAAGTCAATATTAATATGTAGTTTGCTTGCAAGTTTATTCATAGTTTATCCCTCGTCCATCAATAATGTTTTCTAGATAGTCAAATTTAAAACTATAGAGAGTTAAGACAGAGTTTTCGTAGACTTAGAAATATCTAAAGGAAGTTAAGAACACAAGTTCATTCTTTACTATTTTGGTTTACCTAATTTGATAATCTGGGGCTTTGGTCTACCTATCTTAGCAATGATCATACTAAGAGAAATAAAAGGACAAATTCAAAGGCAATCAATTGCAATCAAATATGGACTCCTATTTATAGGATATACTAAGAGATTTTACTATTGGGAGATAGTCACAGCTTTTAGAAAGCTTGGCCTTTTATAAATAGAAATTATTTCATTCCAATAGGAAGTTCTAATTTAAATAGACTATTGAATTCTTTTAAGAATCAAAGTATCAGAAGATAAGAATCTTAGTTTAAATTAAAAGTTAATTTTTTACATCTTGAGATTTTAGGTATATTTCTTCAAAAGCTACTTTTAAAATTTTATATTTTAAAGTTATGATTATGATTCATTTAAACTTGAGAAAATTTGCTGTATAATTGTAATCGCGATAACACATCAATGGGGAAATGTGATGTAATCAATGATCATTATCGCATGCTACATGGGGTAAGTAGTCTTATTCAAATGAGAATCGAATATAACTAAGCTAATTCGAAAGCATTTTATAGTAGAGAATTTAATATAAAATCGTGAATATTTTTCTCCAAAATAACTGGCAGTTATTAGCTCTTTCTGTAATTGGGGTTTGAAACCTTAATAAGTGATTTTAGAACTATTAATGAGAGTATTTCTATCTTGTTGTACAGTTTAGCTTTGGATCTGTATATCTAAGATCGTCTCAAAGTCAGATGTGAATTCCTCCTGCTAGAATTTCAACTCTTTTAGCTCCATTCATAAATTCACTCACTTCACTTTTTATTTCTAACATAATCTGGGCTTATTTGTCTCAATTCCATGAGCGAAGCATTCTGAGGGCAAGGAGTAGCTACCTCCTAAGTACTTTCTGCTTCCAATATTGACTCCTCCCTCCAATTTGAGAAAGAAGCAAGGTTAGTTATCCTAAATATAGAAGAATGGAGCAAATTGGAGGTCTGGCCTAAAAATTATAGACGGAAATCAAAAGTAGACTATACTAACCCCGTCAATTCGAACCCTTGACCCTCCAATTTGCACAATCAACATAGCTTATTAGCATCATCGCTTCATCAAATTGCTCTACTTGGAAACAAGTGAAATTCATTGCTTTGTGCAAATGAGTAACTTATTTAAATCTCTACTCTTAGTTTACATTAGGATCGCCAAGAGCAAAGAGAGTTGGTCATATGAGGAAACACCAGGATCGCATACATATTAAGGAGCAGAAAAGTTATGCCATTTTGTCCTAGTGCGAGAAGTGATTTGTTCGAGATCTAAGGAACCATCTGTTGAGCTTTTCATAGAGAATTTTCAGGGATTCTCCTGGCTCTCTAGGGAAATCAAGAAGAGTAGAGGTTGGCTACTCAAATATTCTTAGATTGAAGTAATAAGACTCCTCCTGCAGGAAAAGCGCTCTTGTAGAAGCAGGGACTTGAAATTGTTAGCAGAAAAGGATATCGCAGCTTTTTCGACGAAATCTCAAGGTTCCATTTAAAATCTATCGACTTAAAGCCCAAATATTATTTAAGAGTCTTAATTAATCAGACGTTATTTTAGAGGAAAATATTCATCATTTTTGCATTAAATTCTCTACTATATTTCTTAAGGGTTTGAATTAATTTATTTATAGATTTGTATTTGTGAATAACCAGCTTCAGCCCTACTCTTAACAGGACTTTAACAACTTGGAACTGTTCTCGCTTTTGACATAAGTGCTTACTCTTTACTTCGCTCTCTACATTTAATCAAACCAACCAAAGAATTGGATGGAGGCTAACCCAGACAAGGCTGTAACCTGTGTAGCTTTAAACGACTCAGAAAGATAGCTCCTAATGTACTGTATAATTATAGTGAATGGCATATATATCCTCTACTGGGCTTTCTTGGTTCTCAGAAGCTCCAAAGCCAAGATCCTCAAGCATTTCCCAAAAATTTACATGCTCTTTGCAACTGCAAACCAACCGCTTGAACTGAGAAAATCTTAGATACTCTAGAAGAAAGAGAAAGAACTAATCCAACAGCAATATACAAAGGCAATTTTCATAAACTATATCTAGAGGAGTACTTTTCACTCACTAATAAAATTTTGGAACTCTATGAAGATAAGAATATCAAACTCAATTAGCAGGCAATCGCAAAACTCAGAAACAGAATGCATAGATAAAAGATAGTAACAATTATCCAAAAAAAGCTAAGGAACGTCAATCCTCAAGATAATTCAAGCCCACATGCATTGGAGTTCATGACTGACTAGGCTGCAGAGGAACTAGGATCATCCCCTGGCTTAAAATCTCAAAATTCCGCTGCATTAATTTAGTAAGTAAGAAGATCCACCACTCTTAAAACATCAAAGTTTTCATTGCTTAAGTTAAAGTAGAGAAAGTTCTGAATTATTTATTTTTAATTTAAATTACAAAAATTTAGAAAAATTGAAAATAATAAATAATTATAACTTGATTTATAGATAATAAATTAACATTGTATTTTAATGTTTCGTAAACTGAATATAAAGTTAAATTCAATTATAATTTCAAAGGGTTGGTTAACTAACCGATCTTCTAATTTTAAAAATTTATTTTGATTTGAACAATTTATTCATGCTACTAAATCCTATTTATCTCCCATTTAAAGATGTTTTGAGATAGTATGAAACCAAAAGCACTTCTCGATAACAAATTTATTTTATTATCGAAATAATTTAAGATCATAAGAATTTTTATAATAATCAATAATTTATTAGAATAGATCTCTCAAACGCCTATTGGCTACTTCCTATTTTGTTCTAAAATGATGAGTCTCAAAGATTATCTTACTCTCAGTTAATTCACTGACTTCTTTAGCGATTAGATTGTATCCAAGTATCAGAGGTAGATTTTAGAATTGAAGATTTTTGAAAACTCTGATTTAGAAAATCCAAATTAAATTAATACTATAAAATTTATAATTTCTACTTTTCTCAAGAATAAATTTACAATTTCTAAATCCATTAGTACATCCTGTTTAAGGAGGTTTTTAATTCTCGAAATTCATAATATTTCCTTAATAGAGTTTCTTGCTTTCGAGATAAGTTAACTTTAATATTTTGCAAATCAGGATTCTATCTTTATTTTTAAAGATGCTTTTCCTGTTAGATTAGTTGCTTCACTAATAAAAATGATTAATTCATTTCCAGTTGTGAATATTGCAATCTGAATTAATTAATTAATAATAGCAGCTATTTTTAAGCTTAGTTTAATATTATAATAGATTGATACCTTTAAATTTAATTAGGAACTGTATACAAAATTTTCCTAAGTTGACTCTTCAAGCACTCAACTATCAAGCCAAAAATTTAAGTATTTTAAGACACTTGAAATAAATTGACAAAGTATAAATTTTTTGCAGAGAATTCCTGATACTTTTTAATAAAATCAAAATTCAAGCAAAATAAAAATTAACCACTTTTATCAACTATTATTCCTTGAAATAAAAAATTAAAAATTAAAGATGCTCTGTCTTAATAAAAAAGCAGGATAATCTTTAATAATTTTTTAATTTAAGATTTAAAAAAATCTCGTTTTTATCAGCATTAAACTTTGATTTAATTCATAAACCTTCTTTAAATGTCAAGATTGTATAAATAAAAAATTGGATTATCATAAAACATGAAAATTTTTAATATAACAATATTTTATTATAAATTTAATTATGAATTTGAAATTAAATCATAATTTATAAAGCAAGGAGCAATTTTATTGGTAGTAAGGATAAGTATATTTAATTTATTTGATAGTAGAGAAAGGGTCTTCATTGACTGATAATAGTTTATCTTATTATTTGAGACTACTAATGATTTATCTAAATATAGTAAAAAACTTATTAGATATATTTAAAAACATAGAAATAAAAACTTAGAACCATCACTTAAAAAAATCAGAGGAAAACCTTCAAAAAATGTTATTTCCTATCTAAAACAGTAAAACAATAGGATGTTAAATCTATCTAATTCAATCAATAATTTACTGATTAATCAAATTATCGAACCTTTTCTTCGGGGGGGGGCCTTTCCTCGTCATCCACTTTTTTTCATGAATATATGAAAAATCACGATTTAGACTAAAATCAGCAAAAAACGCCAGATTTTTAGTCCAAATTCAAATTAAACATGCCTATCCTACTCATATTCTTTATTTTAGAGAATTATCAAAAAGATTTTAGAACATCTGGATTGAAAATTTTATCTTTAAGGCGGCTTTATAGAGAATTACCTTTATTTTCTTGCAAAGATTATTACAAATTTTTTATTGATAACTAACTTAGATATTTCATGCTTCAAGTCATTTATTGATATAAATTTCTTAAAAGCAGCTTTAATAAATTTAAAATAAATAATTAGTTTATTAATTTAAAATCTTTGAAAGATAGATAAAATAAAAAAGACTTCTTTATTTATTATATTTATAGAAAAAATGGTTGCAATAAATATAAATAGATTTAAATATAAAATTTAGATTAACTAGCTTTTAATAGGAGCTTGGAGCTTCTTCTAAGAAGAGAATTATATTGCTCTAAAATAAAACATAAAAGATCTATGAGTTATTTTTTTTAAATTAGAAAATATTATACTCATAAAGGTATTGAATCTATATTAATTAGATGATCTTTCATTCATAATTTTTTTTTTTGGAAATCCATTTTCATTCAAGGTTCTCCCAAATACTCTTCAAAAAAGAATATGAGTAAAATAGGCATTTTGAATTTGAATTTGGACTAAAAATCTGGCGTTTTTTGGCTGATTTTAGTCTAAATCGTGATTTTTCATATATTCATGAAAAAAAGTGGATGACGAGGAAAGGCCCCCCCCTTTTCTTCTAAAGAAAAAAGTGAGTTTATCTCACTTTGAATATTATAGTGGACAAATAACCGGAACAAAAAAAGAGGATAAGTGCTAACTATTATTCAATAAGTTTTGTCACTCCTATAGAATATGCACACGATTTCATAGATTTTAGTCAGTGAAGGAAAAAATTATAACCCTAAGAATAAATCTAAATTTTATTGAACCTAAATAATTTAGCAGTTCACTCATTAAGTTTATGGCTTTTTAATATAAAATAGAGACTATGTGATTTTATATTGAGCCATTATAGTTTACTCTTTGAGTAAAATTGATCATTAGATTAAATAAAATGCTTTAAGCTTAAGTTTTATGCAGTCAAAATTAACTGATTGCCACACAGCTTGCTTTATACTCAAACTAAAATTTGGAAGAATCTCTTCTTCAATAATCTCTTTGTATAGATCTGTTGAAAGAAATTATGAATGAATTATCATAATCTTTTAAAACCCCGATAGACTGGAATATTCATTAATTAAATTAGATGTACTTAAACACTAATTAAGAAAAATGGATCCAATTAATTCACACATTTCACCTATTAGAGAAAGTTCTAACCATTTTATAAAATTTTAAATTATAAATTTGGTGTATATATAAATTCATCTGGGCTTTAATATAAATTAGATTCCTTTTTAATTATGTGGTTTAATTTAAGTATTGATATATTATAATTCACAACTAGCTAAAGTCTACTGAATCATTAGAATGAAATGCGTTATCTAAAATAAGAAGTTACTTATGTTTAATTTGCTTAAAATAAGATATAATAGAGATGATTAAAGAGAGTTAAATTTATTTTCTAATAAAAGCCAGATCCATGATAAAATATCAGCTACTGATTTCAGCTTTATTTTCATTGTTTCTAGTCATACAAACCTAGGATTTTTCTTAGGAGGTCAAGGATGTTATCTTCGATTCAAACTACTTCACTAATTCATAGTCAAGGCAGATACTATTACATCAAATTAGTTAACTTACCAGATAATTTATCAATATTTAAATTGCCTTTCCTACTATTCCTCTTAAACTGAAGTTTATTAAATATCTTCAATTTTATTTTAAAAGTTAAAATTTGGTAATTAAAAGTTAAAGCAAAAAAACATATACAAAATTTTGACTTAACTTTTAAGCTTTTAAAATAAGGATTTAAATATATTTTTGCTAATCTTCGCCTTGATGCAAAAACAATTATTTTACCAGTTGGGTTTTTTATTTAGATTCCAGATTATGAAATCTGATTTATTAAGTTAGTCTAATCAATTTCAGATAACTTTATCCTTAGATTGTCAAAATAATATATCTATCTTGAATGAGTTCTTTAATTCCATTAATTATTTAATTGAATTAATTTACCTATTTCAGTGGAGATTTTAGTTTCGAACCCATTTTTCAAATCAAATATTATTTTTTAAAATATTTTTAAAAAAATACTGTCTCCAAATATTCTAAATTAAAATATCATTAATCATAATGGTGTTTAGATAGAGTATTTATTACATCAATGAATATTATTTTATTTAATTTAAAATGAATTCATTCAATAAATAGTTCTTCAAGTGATTATACTCTTCATTTGAAGAATGTTTCTATATTTTGTTCCCAGTAAAGCCAGATCCTAAACAGCATCCCCAAAATAGATGATGCTACACCTAATTTTCAAGATTCGCCATTAGAAATTTCAAATTCTCAAAATATCCTCATTGAAAATCATAAAATTAAAATAATAAATCGTAAACAATAAATTATTTGCAGATTTGACACAATAGAATAACTATGAAGGTTTAGAATGAAAAAAGAAAAAAAATAGAATAACTTCAGGTCAATAAAAACTTAAATCAACATATTTTATTTATAAAATAGCTAATAAATATTAAAGAAAATAAGTTTATTTTGATAATAAAGAATCCTCACGCTCAAATTTATCTTTTTTGTTTAGCATTTAAATTTAATAGAATTATTTTAGCGAATTTTATTTAAATTTTTTGGGCTTCATATTTTTAAAAAGAAATTTGTTTTTATGTGTACTATCAGCGATTAAATATCAAATTCTATAATTAAATAATTATTTTTTAATTGAAAATTCAACATTTTCAAATTGCTACAACTCTTACAAGGGTGGAGTGTTTAAGTTTTAGAATTCTACTGTGACTTTGAGAGGAGTAATTTTCAATAACAACAGCGCAACATTAGGAGGAGCAATGTTTTTCCAAAATTGCACCATCATAATTTGGCTATCTTAATTCTATACTTATTTTTTTTCAATATATTTAAGTTAAAATTGTAATGAAAATTGGAATTAAGTAAAATAATAAATGAAGAGTTGTAAAATGTTGGCTGTTAAAATGAGAGATAGTTAGATCAATAAGGAGCTTATTCTGTAGCTTATCGGATTAAAGTTAACTCTCTTTTTTAATAAATTGCCAACTATAATATAAAAGGTTTGTGGCTCACTCACTCGCTTCTAAATAATGCTTATCCCTTAAAAAGGATTAGAACCCTTTATTTTGTTCATGATATTTTTTTGAAATGTTCAGCAAAGTCAACTAAATTTATAGTTTAAAAGTGAGACTACTTCTACCATAATTTTGCTAATTTTAATTAATTTTAAATTCTTAGACCTTTAAATTAAAGAATAAAAATGGAAGATAATTCTTATAAATTTGGAGAAACAATTATTATATTAACCTTTCTTTTTAAATATAGATTAAATTTAGCCTTGGTAGATTAACCCTTGCCCAATAATCTAGGATGCCTAATTTTATTCAAATTGGGCTTTTGAGGGAGGCTCAATATTTCTTCATGGAAAGAACAATGTTTCAATGAACAACGTCACAGTCATTTATGGAAATGCCCTGAATGAAGGGGGCTTTTTAAAATATATTGAACAGTAAAACTCTTCAGAAGAATAATTTTTGACTCTTAGAAATAGTTCTTTAAATATTTCTAGTTTGAAGGTCTCTCAAACTATTTCAGTAAAGAGTGGAGCTGCTTTGTACTTAAATGATCCGACACTCTAACTCACAATTACAAATGCGCAGTTTAATACTACAAAATCAACTCTCGCTTCAACTCAATAATCTCTTTAGTTCGGAGAAATCATTCAAATTTTAAATTTGAGAGCTGCTTCCATAAATAGTATACAAATCAATCTTTAAAATATATAGGCCTAAATTGAGAAATACTTGCTATATTTTATAAATAATATATATTTTAAAAATAAAGCAACATAAAAACATAAAACAAAGAGTTGCGAATAAATTCATAATATAAAATCTTTAAAGTACAGATCAACCTATGTACCTTGGATCTCTGATTTATTCAAGAGTGCAAGATTCAAAATTTTAGATTGATATCTCAAACAGCAGCTTCTCAGTACTAGATAAGGTCTAATCATTCTAGGAGAAATAGGATATTTGCTTTAAGGCCTACAATAAAGAAAGTACTCCTCAAGCAAGTGCTTTTATCACTCTTATCAATGGAACCATCTTATATTTAATTTAATGACTTTAATAAATATTAAGATGATAATATCTTTTTTAAACACATTTTATGTTTTCAGAAAAAGGAAGACAAGCCTCAAGCTAGAAGATGAGTCGCAATATTTATGAGAGTACGGCAATAGTGTCCATATTAAACTTGAATTTATCATAATTTATTTTAGGTTTAGTGTATTATGAACTATAAATTTCCTGAAACATCGTCACTATAATAAATTATGAAGCTTTGGTAGATGATAAAACATATTTTCCCTCTATCACACTTTTGAAATATTTAATTTTTTTCGTTATATTTATTTGAGAATGATATTTTAGAATTTTGTTAATGAGCTCATCCTGAATCTAAAATAGTATATGGATGCGAGAACGTTCCCTTTAATTGCATAAAATTAATAAATAGGTAAAATTAATTTATGTTCTCACTAGTACTCAACCGACACGGAGCACTTACAGCACCAAGCTAGTAGACAGATGAAACAGGTCGTCGTCCTTCTAATGGGGTTTACAGAAGCAAATACAAAACTTTTATGAAAATCGGGGCGAAATTTATAGAGCAATCAGGAAAAACATATAATTTTGGTTCATTATTACATAATCTTTTGTGAAATTATTAGAACTCTGATAGTAATAAAACATGAGCTTTTGCTTTAACTTGCTGCACATATTCTTCCATTTCTTCCGTGGCAGGCTCCTTCATTAGGGCGGGAGCAATTAGCACTACAGGTAGTAGTAGCGATTAAACAAAGATAAACAAATAAAAACTCTATTTTTGTTGAATAGATGTAGAAAGATAAAAATGAACCAGTCCTCCTGATGGTGAAATGAAATCTTCAGAAGACATAGAGCAGAATAACTTCAATCATTTGAATGAATAATATCTACCAAGAGATTATAAATCATTAACAAACATTAAACCCTTATCTTAATCCCAAGCTCCCTTTACGATTTTAATCACAGTCATTACTCCTAGTGGCCTTACAAAATTAGGAGAGAGGATCATCAGTATAGTTTCAGCAGGTAAATTATGGAGAGTAATGCTCTTCTCTTAAGAATTCAGGTACTCACTCATTCTTAAATTAATTACTCTAAAATAATCAACGATCGATTTCTAGTCTAGATCTCCAATAAGAGAAGTAAATGAAGGAAATTGGGGTATTAGGGAATGGCCAGTTTATATATCTATCTCTTTTCAAACTTACAATAAAATTGTACAATGTTGAATTTAAATATAAAACGTCTTTTTATTAATTTAAATTAGAAAGGGAATTTGATAAATACGCATTAACTGTATTGTACATGTCCTAGCCTGATTCTGAGATATAGCCTATAAATTTCTTCTCATCTTTCATTCACAGTCTCGGCTATCCTTCTTCTCCAGCAGCACCGGAACCAACTTCCAAGTCTAAGCCCTTGAAAAAAGTGGCAGTTTGGAAAATTAATTCTGGGACAACAATACTATATCACGGGTTCTATATTTTAATTTGGTAATTTAATAAGTTAAAACTTATAAATTTGGAGTGTTTATTCATAGAAATATTAAATAAGTATATTTACTTACCCACCCTATGTTTGCTCTATATGAAGTGTATTAAAAATTTATATTAATTTTGTTCTTATATAGCTTTATTGAGATACACTATTTTTTATCTTTTTTTTTTAATTAAATAAAGAGAAATCAGATACTAAATTCCTTGTTAAATGATAAAATAGACAAAAATAAAATATGTGAAATGGATTTTAAGTAGTAAGAATAAGGTTTAAATATATGTGTGAACAATTTTCTACAAGAGGCAAGATTTTAAAGAAAAGTAAAGTATTATATATTTTAATTTTTAATAGGAAAATATGGCTTTAATTAATTTAAACACCTATTTGTTAATCACTGATCTCTTCAGAGATATCCAATTAAACATCATAGTTTTAATTATATTTCTAAATTATATTTTAAGCTCTAAAAATATTAGTTTTGCTCATAATCAGCTAATTACTGGTATCTATTCAATATAGTTCTATCATATCTCTAATTAAGAATTCAGTTTTCCACTTGATTTTACAATCCACATTTCTTTTATTTTTTTATTTAGAGCAAGCTTTATTCAGTTATTAAGAAATTAAATTGTAAAATTCAACAAGATGAAAAAATAAAGATAAGAATTTGTTATAAAATCAAAGTTAGTCGGAAGCTTAAGAAAAGTAAGCCAATTGAGCTTAGATTAAAACAATTAATTCTAATTATTTTTAATCATTCAAATTTTAATTGTAAAAGAACGTAGCTCAGAGAAAATTTTTATTTTTATTGATTGATTTGAACCTTGAATTCAACGAACAATACTTTCTAGCAAAATTAATTTTCTAAAAACAGCTCTGTATTCTAAATATAAAATGGCTCCTTGATCGACTCCTATTCTTCATATATAAATCTCACTTCAAGGTAATCAGTTATGCTAGTATGCTCAAACTGCTCAACAATTACCATCTAAATGTTTTTATTTTAATCACAGAAAAAAAATATTATTTTATACTCATCAAATCAGCATTTTGTTATTTACTATCGATAAATAGATTAAAAAATAAAAATTTTGTTAATATCATAAATTAAAAAGTTGAAAGTATATTTACTACTTATTAAAAAAGATTTTCACAATAATTGCAAAAATAAAATATTAAAAAAATAAATAAAATTATTGATCGAAAGAAACTTAAGAGGAAAAACTATAGCATCACCTTCCCAATTCTAAATTTAAATAATTTTGTAGTTCCATTCTCTTATTTGCTTTTACTACTAGGGAATTCGCTCGAAAAGAAAGAATTTAATAAAATATGGCTCCTCAAAAATTCCAACAATATTGTAAAAAGAAAACTCTAAATAAGCGGTTGAAATCTTAATTTTTTAACACTTTCTTGTACAATATATTATTTAACATCTTAAATCCTAGTTTCTTAAATATAGTTTCTTGTGCGGGTAACAATACTCTGATAGATTTAAGTGAACAGAAAGGGTTTTTTGCTTTCTAAAATGCTATAGTACCTATATAGGCAATCACTCAGACATATAGGAAGGATAGGAATGGATAATTGATTATTGCTTTTTAAAACAACCAAACTAAGACGAAAGGTGATAAATAACTTTAACTTGTTATTTCATTAGTTATAAATATGGAAAAAATAATAAAAACTGCAATCTGGAGGATTCACTCACCCAAGTCTCTACTAAAATAATATACTCTCAAATAAATTAGGATAATTTTAAAATTTTGATAAAATTTAGCTATAAAAAATATAATTTTCTATAAAATCTTGATTATTTAAGAAGATAAAATGAGAAAGTAAATGTAGTCTTTTAACGTGTCCTTGTACTAAATAAGAATCAATTTAATATTTATGAAGTTACTAAAAAGTAAGCAGAATTTCAAATAATAGATTATGGTAAATCCTCATTTAAAATACCCTTTAAGTTTACTTTAAAGCAATTAGGCTCGTAGTCACAAGACATTTACTCTAATAATATTCAAGGTAAATTATGAATTAAGAAGAAGAAACAGGAAAATATTATTAAATTCCAAAAATGAGTATTCTAAGCCTAATCTAGCAATGATGAGTCACTATAATTATATAATTTATTATATAAACTTTTCTAGTAACTATTCATATTCTACCTATAATATTTAATTGGGTTATCGCAACTTGAATACTAAAGAATAGATTTCACAATTAAAAATGTTACTCTCAATGACACAGGTACCAGCTTTGAAACTGGTCTCTTATTTTTCAAAGAGGGAAGCCACATTCAAAACATTTACATTTCAGACCTAATTAAAAACATTCTTATCTATTGTAGAAAATAAAAATAATAAAAGAATAGTTGCTTATCTTTTCTCCTTTGCTTGGA
Organism: Tetmemena sp. SeJ-2015; assembly: GCA_027382625.1. Classification (NCBI taxonomy): domain Eukaryota; phylum Ciliophora; class Spirotrichea; order Sporadotrichida; family Oxytrichidae; genus Tetmemena; species Tetmemena sp. SeJ-2015. The sequence continues at coordinate 2,748 of JAJKFJ010023699.1, read as the reverse complement.
TATATTAGAAAACACTTATTTCAATTTTTAAAAGTGAAAAAAAGATATAGAGTGTACGATGTGGGCAAAATAATTTTAAATTTTAAAAACTACCTTGAAAATAAAATTAATCAAAATTAGTTTATTCTCCTTAAACGTTCACCATTTACTTCTTGAAAATAAAAAATCTTAAAAATTTAGTGTTTAGTAAAATTAAGAAATTATATAGTCTAATTCTGTTACAGGAGTAATTTGAATGACGATAATATAAAATATAATTTAATCAATTAAATCAAGTTCTAATTTTTTAGAACTCGTGAGGTTTAAAAAGAAAAAATCTCTAAGTTTTTTGTTCTTCTTCAAAGTTAGTTCCTTTTTAATTAGTATGATAACTATGGAAATAAATAAATTATTTCTATTTTAATTTAACCTTTAGATCTATAAAGTGGAACACTTTTCTACTTTGATAATTGCTAGTAGTCTTAAGAAAACAGAGATTTAGAGAGTGAATGTTAATTTCCAGAAAGATATGAAGTCCTAAAAGCTATTTGATTATGACTTGGGAATCATAGAAATTAAACAGTTCTTAAATGCAACTGTCTCTGATTTCAACCTCTCTTGCACTAATTATGAAGCTAGTTATACTCATTTAAAAAAGTTGAAATTATTAAGCTATTTATTTTTATTAATTTTTAGATTAGCTCAATTGACAAATATAAATTAATTTGAGAATAATTATAGCTAATAAATTAAAATGTGAAAATAGATCTATAGATTGAGTAAATAAATGGCAAAAAATTATCTGGATTAGCTTTTAATGATCTGCAAAATTCATTTTTCAAATTTTCAGGCCTCAATACTACTACCTTTGCTAGTTACTGTTCAAGTGGTTATCTAACTTCTTGTAGCAGTACAGTCGCAAACTTAAATAAAATTTAAATTTCAAAATGCTATAATTTCAAAAATGGATTTCATAATTTATCTTAGAGTAAGTGAATTTATCCATTTTTAATAATATTGTTTTAAATAAATAAGTAATAAAGAGAAATTATTGAATTTAAAGCTGATATATAATTTGATAAAAATAGAAAATAAATGAGTCTCCCTGAAAGACCTTTGTGGGCAGTGTTATAGCTTCTCTCTATTTATATTTAAAGTTAGAACTGACCTTCATGGCATTCACTCTCCAAAATTTACATACGTTCTTTCTATCTCTGCTTACTCGAGATAACATTGATGCTCTCTCTCTCTTGTAAGATTCAGCAAATAACTGCAAATTTCTTCCTCTTCTTTTATATTTCAGAGTTCATCTGATAACTGTGAATCCTGTTGTTTTACTTCTCATTTCTGTGATCTCTTCCAGCAAGCTCAATGACTTACTTTTTAATATCTAACATAATTATTAGAGAGGAAATCTTAACTTCACTAATTTATTTTTGTGTAAAATTTCTTAAGATTCAAAACCCCATAATATGATAAGAAAGTGAAAATAAGTTGTGTATAATTAATTTCTTTATTAATACTTATAATCATGCGAGTCAAACGCGAAATTACTCAAAAATAACTACATGATCCATCCTATCTCAGTTTCATTTTGACTCTAATAGTTCATTTATATAAGAATTGAGAAGTTAATCCCAAGAGTTAAATATTCAATTGCATATTATAATTACGGCAAGTAATGGATTCGGCGCATTCTGTTCCACGTCGCAAGAGGAAGCTCGATATCTACCTAGGCGATCAATGCCAAAACAGCCATCATTAAGCGACGGTTCGCTTCCTTCCCAACCAAAACCTCATCCCCTATCTCGAGAGCCTTAGCCAGCAAGGCCTCTCTATGAGACCAAAGAGGAGAGGGCCCCCAAAGTGCATTTGAAGGTAACGCTGTCGCACAATCAGCACTTGTATGCGATACTGCTTCGGTATGGAACCCTTCGCAGCGACGACTCCATCGTCCGGAGTTACAACCAGGTGGCCGCGATAGCAGGTATAAAACCGAGCACTGTTGCCATGATAGTGCAGTGGTGGAGGCTCAATGGCTTCATCTACGAATCACGGGGATCGCAAAGCTGCGGCAAGAGGAAGATCCTTCCCGAGGCCGAGGAGCGCATAACGAATGCCTAGCTTCAGCTCGAGACTGCAGAAGTTTTCGAAAGCCATAACGAGGTGGATGTTCGAAGTTCGTGAGCTGATCTACATTGGCGAGTCCTCCTTCCACAGGTGGCAGTCCTTGAGGCGGACCTGGCTCAAGCAGTCTATGACAATCCCGATTCCAAATGTGCGCGGTTGCTCAGCCACAATCATAGGTGCAATCAGCTAGAGGAGCGGACTCGTCCACCACCTCCACCACCACCACCACCACCACCACCACCACCACCACCACCACATCTTCACTGGTAGCAACAATGTTGGCCACTTCACCACCATCCTCTAGCACCTCCTCCAGGTTGCCTCCCAGAGCTGTATCGTTATCATGGACAGCCAGAGCATTAACAAGAGCCAGAAGGCCAAGGACCTCTTCCAGGGCAACTAAGTCCTGGCCTACCTTCCCCCTTCAGCTGCGCTCTGAATCCAATCGAGCCGCCCGAATGGAAGCCTAATCTATAATAATATCGGAAGCCATCTTGGAGTATTATTCTTTTGGTATGGATGTAGTCACCCTTATCAGTAGTAATAGCCAGTTCTCAACATCAACTCCATCGCAAAAATGTTGAGAGTGCCACACTATACTCTCGCATTTGAAAGTTGCTTTGCAGATGAGAAAGTTAG
>JAJKFJ010023698.1:0-15527 GCA_027382625.1 Tetmemena sp. SeJ-2015 | reverse complement strand
AAAAATTTTTGGGGAAAATAAATTTAAAAAATTATGTGCACATCTTGAAATTTAAAGAAGTGCGATGAGGAACAGCTGAACCCTTAACTTTCTCTTTCCGAAAAGCAACTTTCAAAGGGAGAGGAAGGCGCCGGCCTCTCAACTTTTTTTGGCGATGGAGTTGATGTTGAAAACCTGGCTATTACTACTGATGGGTGACTACATCCATACCTTAGATCAAAATGAAACTGAGTGGGGCATGATTTTTTTTTAATTTTCGGTTTGCCCTGCTTGATTATAAGTATTAATAAAGAAATTAATTATACACAACTTATTTTCACTTTCTTATCATATTATGGGGTTTTTAATGCTTTGTCTTAAAAAAGGGAGATCATCTTCATAGAGCCCTGTTAATAAAAAAAATTAACTCAAATATTTATTTTCCTTTTATGTTATGATGTTGTATTTTAAAATATTTTTAAAAAAATTTATATCCGAGGATTATACGGATTTTAATACAAACTTCCTTTTTAAGTTCTTTGAAAAAGCTTAGCATCAACTTTAATTTTAAAATTATATAATTATATGGCAAACTCGTTTCTTGTGGCTTAATTAATGCTGTCTTGGAACAATTTCTTGTTCCTTTTAAAGAAATCATTAAGGAATTTGTTATTCGCTACATCTTCTTCGAGATATTAAATTTAAATTAAAACAAAGGAGGGATATTAATCGTTGGAAGAGTTAAATTATAATTATTAATCAATTTTTTATAAGAGGCAGAAGCAGTATTCTTTTTAGTCTTGAATTTAAGTCCTTGCTTCCAGAGAGCTGAGATAACTCCCTTCTTGAAGAAGTATTGCCGATAAATTTCCATCCAAGCTGCATCTTCTTTAAAGAATTCAGGGCAGTCTTATTAAAAATCATTAACACTATATTAAATGCATCTCTAAATTTAAAAGTAAAAATATTGCTTTAAAAATTATTTACGATTAATTTTATAGTCTGACTATATTTACTACTATTTCTTAGCGATTCTCGCTCGTTCTCTGTCATGCATATACTGCAATTCAGATATCAGGAGAAAGCAACCATAATAAAAGATATTTTGAAAGGCATATTTTATTAGAGGAGCTTGTTGCCCATTAAGTTGATTTCGGTTTCTAATTTTTATTGTGAATTAGAGATCCTTTCGACCATTTTTGAAAACCCAAATTAATAGTTAATGTTTTATTTTCGCACTTTAGAAATCGATATTCTACTTCTTATCGTCATATATTAACATGTGAAGATATTAATATCTGATTAGAAAGAATGCGGGTATATTTATAAAACATGTGAGTAACGAGAATAATCACTATTAGAAAATATATAAATCCATGACGTCATGAATTGATGTGACTCGCCACCCTCATTCGAAAAGAGTAATTAGCTCAATTGTAAAATTAAATCTTAAACCTTTCATACATTATAGATATTTTTAAATAGATTCATGTTAATCAGATTTCTTCAATTATAGAAAACATAAATAATTCACTTTAAAATTCATTAAAACTTGGTTCATTACATATCCCATTTGTTGACCTATAATTGTCATATTTTATAAGAAAGAGGTATCTTCAGATATACTTTGCTATTTTTCTAACCAAATTTTCATTTATCTTGCTAAATGGAGGACGAATAGAGCCATCACTCTCCTCTTTTTTCTTATAACTATTATATATTGCTAATTCCATATATGTTTAATTAAAAAATTTTCTGAGACTTTATCAGCACTGAAAATAACACAATAAATTTATTTTTATATGAAAGTATGAAGTGATATTTCTAGCCATACAATTGCTTCAGAAATCTATCCAACTCTTTATTGTCCCCTTAAGGCTCTTCTTTATTGTATTTCAAGGCCCAAAGTATTTAGTTATAGTCAAGAGCTTATCCTTTCTATTAAGACTCATAGATAACTTCAAATAATAAAATAACTAATTTAAAACTTCTTTTAAGAGTTTTACACTGTCCCTAAAAATACTATTTTTTATTAGAAGCTAGAAAATTGAATTCGGAGAGCGATTCCGCTAAGCATCCTAAATCACACTCCACCAAATATTTTATTCAATAAAAAACTAAAGTCCTCATTATAATATGGATCAAAACCCTATTTTTATATTTTTAAAAACAAATAGATTAAGAGTCAATTAGGGGAGTAATTTAGCAATGCCACAAATTTTATAAAATACAAAGTAAGAATATTCGAAAATTATGAGGAAATAATAGAATTTTAAATTAGTGTTCAATAATATCTCAATATTTTCCCTCACAGCAGCTCTTATATGAACTTCACTTGTGAAGTAAACCTTCCCATTTAAATTTAAGAGGTGATATTTAAAAAATATTGAAAAATAAATAATAAACCCAAGCAAAAGCTAAATATTTTTAAAGTTAAGCAAACGATAATAAAACTGTAGGAGAATACCCATTCATATAGTCTCAGTTGAGGACCTTTAATGGTATTTATAAGAGTAAGATAAATTACAATAATTTATAGCAGTCTCACTAAATCCCTTGGGATATTTTTTGTTCCTCTTTCCATTAATGAGGATAGCTCACCAAGGGAGAATAAAATCACACTTAGAATTTTTTATTTTTGTACAAATTTGGGCCTTAATATCTCACATCTATCTCTTTCTTATATTTAATTTTATGTAAGTCAATTAGCACACTTTTGAAAAAAATAAAGTCTGATAAAATATCCAGACTTCTCAAGGAAAATCAGAGTTCTCTCCTTGGGCTAATTTTAATAATTTTCTACAATCTTAATCAAAATTAAATGAAATAATAAAAAATTTAATTTATGTTTATTTAAGCTTTGATGTTCTTTTCTTAGAGGGCATAAACCATTTCTTTAAGTAAATCTGAATTTTTCTCTTTAATTATCAATTCTTTGACAATCTCTAAATTAAAGCATTTTAAATGATGGATTAAAAGAATTATCTGAAAGAATTTGCCATTTGAGTCAATAATTGGAAGATTAAATTCTTTGAAAAGGATTAAGAAGTGCTCTCCATCAAGATAGAGCTAAAATTTTAATTAAAAATGAAATAGATTATTGCTTAATTTTAATTAGGGCAAATCATTGACAGTTGAAGAGAGTCCAATTTAAATAATTATCTCACCATTAGATTTAGCATAAAATACTAAAAATTTCGCATCCTTGCAATTTATGCAAGGGAGAGCTCAATTAAAAGTTATAAACGGCACAAGTTTAATACGAAGCAATGCTCAGTTTTAAGATAATGAGAGCATTATATCTCGATGTTGTCTGGCTGTAGAGATAATTTAATTTCAAACTCATTTTACTTTTTGATAAACTATTTAGCAAGCTGCATATTCGTTGGTGAATTAACTATTTCAACTGTTTGTTTATAATTTTAATCAACCTCTGATTTTAATTAAGTTTCAGCTATGATTTTTGTACCAATAGATATCTAAAGCGGAATTATTAATAAAAAAAAGTTAGAAAATACCATTCATCAATTCCTTTGTTATAAAATCCTTTAGTTAAAGTTTTTGCCATAGTTTTTGGGTCTCCTCCTCTAATTTTACAATATTTACTTAGTCGTCAGGATTTTCTCTTGTCTAAAATAGAAAAAATTTCCAAGACAGATCAGAAAAAGGGATGAGGTTGATCGTGGAAAACGAAAAAATTCACAATCATCAAAACTTAAAAATTATGCCTCATGAGAATCTATTAAAACTTGAACTTCCAGATAATCAATCTATGCCCTGATGATTAATTATATTATTCTTAGCAGCTTTCGACAGTGATCTTCCTTTTAATTTTATTTTGTCCTTCTTTAAAGAGAAGCACTTATAAACTACAAAATCTCTTGAAGCTGGAGAGTTGAGACCCATAATTAATTAGGGATCTGAAAGGAGGCTTTATTCTACTAACTTAATCAAACTTTTCTTTTTTGGAAAGGATTTATCTGAAAAGTGATAGAGAGCAGCAAAAGGTCAAAATAATTTCAACAGAGGATAATCTTTTTTTAGTTTTCCTCTTTATTTCTAAAAAATTGATTTTAATTTTCAAACTCTTGCCTATTGTTATTTGCAGTGATCGTCTTTAACTTCGAATCTTTCAAGTAAACTAAAATATTTATCGCTGTTTGTGTATTTAAACTAAGAATTAATAAATTAAAAAGTTAATGAGTAGGTGATCCCTATTATTGCAATTCGAGGACTAACCGCAAGTCACTAAAGAATCCTCATTTACTAGTTCAGTAATATTAGGAGACAAGACATCAGAGCATGAGAGGAATGCAGGACGCAACTATTGCCAGCGGGGTGGAACACCCTGTTAGAGATTCTCCAGATTAATAAAACGAGAGGGCACCAGCCTCGAACTCTGGGGATGCTAACAGGTAAGTAGGAAAACACTCAAGTCATCATCCTCTGCGAATCGGCTTTCTTTTACAGAGCGTACTGTTTAGTCAGAAAATCGGCGGGGAGGGCCAGTTCTAACGCTAGCAAAATTGTGGTAGAGAAACAGCCCGGAGGTTGGGTACTAAACAAGGTGGATTCTCAACCACCCTCAGAGGCAAAATTACGAGTTAGCTCGTAAATCTACAGTTAAACTTAATAAGCATTATAATTTTAACCTTATAAAACTGGCTTATTAGCTGATAAACAACTGCAAACAACACAAATTTAAAACTAAGCTGTGTAGTAAAAAGTAAAATATAGCCAAGAAGATTTGAGTCTATAGAAACCTTTATCTTATTTTGGGGATATTAATGTAATCACCAAAGCAACTTAATAAATTAAAAATATTCACTGAAATTATTTTTTCCACTTGTAGAATTGTTGTTAGTTTTTAAAAATATTTTGTACTTAACTTCCTGTTCGATGGCTAAGAAGATCTGAAAGTGTCTTGTTTATTTAAGGGTTTTGAAAAAGTTAAGCATCACTATTAAATTAAAAAAATATTATAGGAAGGATAAAAATAGAGAGTAAATATATTCAGAAATACAATTTTAGAAACCAGTAGCAGATATCACATTAGGATTTACTGAGTAGAACGTGCTACCTCCTTCTTGAAGTATAATCTTGAAGCCTGAGTTAAATTTAAAGACTAACTTTGAGTCATTTGAGTAGTTGCATTACTTCTAAATTATTGATTTATCTTACCTTATTGCTCAATTGCTTTAAAAATAGTACTATGATTCTTTTTGAAGTAGTTCATGTCTGAAACTACTGTAGCTGTGGCTGCTTATCTATTCAAAATCCATTTTCATTAAATGCCATTTTAAATACAGGATTTAATTAACTATAAGCTACTTTGTCAATTCCTATCACTTTTATTTTTGTATTTCTAAAACTAATTACCTTATCATCTAATGCTATCCTTCCTATAGTTATTTTTTATGATCAATTCATTCCTAGTGGATGAATTGATCCTGCCTTAGAAAAGTTCCTTGTTTCTTTCAAAGAAATCTTTTAGGAACCTATTTTACTCTACTTCTTCCTCAAAAGATGAATTTAAATTTAAATCAAAAGGATTTGAAGTGTTGGAAGAGTTAAAAATTTATTAATCATTTATTAATCAGTTTTTTTTTAATAAGAGGAAGTAGAGGTAGTAGTAGATTCGGACATTAATTCTTGTTGCCAGAGAGCTTATATAACGTCATCGTTAAAGAAGTATTTTTTATAAAGTTTCATCCAAGCCGCATCCTCTTTGAAAAACTCAGGGCTCTCGTTTTAAATATTATACTCTTCAAAATATATATATTAAAATAAATTTAATATAAATTTAAATATAAGTTTATAATAAATTTATTAAGGCTTCAAAAAGTGTCTTTTCCTTTGCAATTCTAGCTCGCTACCTGTTGTAAATATACTGCAGCTAAAATATCAGAAAATTAAGCATAAAATAAATTAATATAATATATTTTATAAGAGGTTTAAATTATAGAGGAAGCTTTTTTCAGGTTCGAAGTGTAATGAATTCGAGTATTATTCTATCATTTGTAAAAGCAAAAAATTGTGTTAATGGATTATTTTCGCAAAAGAAATAGATATTCCAAATTTTTCTTCGATTCGAGCTTCTTAGAATCTGTTTTGGAGTTTTAAACATATATTCTAAATGAAAACAATATCTCAATTTTTATAATGCTTTAAAAATATCATTCTTACTAAACTAGTTTTACTATATTTTGTTGATAAATAATTTTACCTAGGTAAGATTTTACTAGCATTGCCAATTACAAATTGATTAATCTATCTATATTGTATATGTGATTAATTATTGAACGCCAACGAGAGGGCAACTCTAAAATTAAAAAGAGGGTTATTAACACTGAGATCCCCAATACATTATAATAATATTTAAAACATATCCATCATCCCAAAGAAATGAGACTCGCAATAATTCTTGTCCTAGCTGCCCTCGTTGGATTCATCTCCACTTAAAACGATAAGCCAAAGTGCGGAACTCCTTGCACCTCAGGTGACGATTGTGTAGGGGCCTCAGGCAACTGCTACATTTGCATTAAAGACATCTGCCAACACAGATGCGCTGACCCCATGAACTGGGCTGCTTGCATGAGCGAGGTTGTGAACAGCGGTGGCCCTGCTCTGTGCGGAGTTAAATGCACTGCCAGCAGTGATTGCTGCACTGCTTGCGGCCTCTGCCTTGGTAAAGGAGATGATAAGTCTTGCCAACACAGATGCGCTGCTGCTGAGAACTTCGCTGCTTGCTCAGAGGAGCCCACTACTTTCGAAATCACCCAAGAGTTTATAAAGAATTCCTTATACTTAATTCATACTTCACCTTAATTTAAATGAGTGAAGCACGCCTAGTTTCAGTTTTATAAAATTAGATTAAGAAAATTTTTCAGACGATCTAGAATCGACTCATATAAAGTTTGAACAGAGTGAGATGATTGTTCAGTGACGGTAGCTTCTTCATTTTAACTCTCTCTCATTTCCAGAGATTAACTCAAAAACTATTGATAACTCATTACCAATAATCTCAGTTACGCCGCCAAAAGCGTGGCTGAGACTGAGGTATGGGTTTGACTTAGTCATTACGGTAAATGTCTGGTTATCTTATCTGTAATCATAAAAAATGGTATCTCCTTTTTTATTGAATCACTCAATATCAAATCTAATTTTCTAAATCTTCAAATACTTTGGCTCCCACTTAATTAATTAAGAATATTCAGTAAGATTCATCGCGTCTCCTGAAGAAGAACAAAACTTGATTTAGAGGAAATTGTAGTTTAGATTAATCAGTTCATGCGTATTCTATAAGATGTAATGACACAGATAACTTCATCATTCAAAAATAAAGGGATTTTATTTAAATCATACGCAATGTCAGGTGATATTAAATGCTATTAAGGATAAAAATGCAGTTAATTTATTTATTCTGTAACTCTTTAAGGATCCGGATCTGCGGATATCTTTAATAATTTAAACTTCACTTAAAAATCTTATGGAATCAAAATCCACACAACCACTCTAAAAGAAGAGACAAAGCTTAATTATTTAATGGAGGTTTTATTATATAGAGTAAGAAAACCAAGATCCTCCTATCTCAGGAAGGTTATGTGAATAATTTCAATCTCCAGAGTGGAAAGTATCTCTACTGGACGGATGACATCAACGTAGAGCTGCCAATCATAGTTTAAGAGGGAGACAATTTTCCTATCAGTACCATTCCTCAGCTACTGCTAGATTGCGCTACTAAAACTCCAGAAGCAATCGCTTTCTAAGTCAAGAGGAAAACTGATCCTAAAGGCCCTGAGGTGTTAAATTAACTTCTAATTGTTGTGTATGTGCAGTGGACTTGGAAGCAGTATCATGAGGACACCTTAAGATTCTCAGCTGCTCTAGCAAACTTTACAATTTTATATTTTCTAGCAAAGTTTGGAGTTAAGGAAAGAGCTGTAGTGAACTTGATTGGGTTCAATGCTCCAGAGTGGGCAATAGCTTTCTTCGGCACGATCTCTGCAAATTGTGTAGCTTCTGGAGTGTACACTACCAACACTCCCTAAGCGTGTTTCTACCAAGCTGATCACTCTGAAGCTGAACTCATAGTTGCAGAGTGCGAAGAACACATGCTCAAGTAAATTAATTCTCAATAAGCTCGAATGGGATGAAAATTATGAAGATGTTTTAAGTTTACTTAAGTCAGTCAGAAAACTTGCCTAAAATGAGAGCTATCGTTCTCTATGGGGATGATGCTTCAAAGTTAAGAACTAAGTACAGCGAAAAGAAGCATCTCATCTTGGGGTGGAACGAGTTTCTTGCTCTAGCTGAAGATTCTAGTGATAAATAAAAACTTAAAGACGTAGCATAGGAGAGACTTTCTCACCTCAAGCCAGGTCTCTGCTGCAACAATTATCAAAATGTAAATATGCTTAAACATCGTGTATACAAGTGGAACCACAGGCCCTCCAAAGGGAGTGATGCTCAGCCACGACAACATGATCTACAATATGTCACTAGTCTTAGACTCTCTGAAGGATGAGAGAGATTGGAAGTTTGATGGCTCAGAAAGGATGGTCAGCTATTTGCCTCTATCTCACTCAGCTGCCTAGTGTGTTGATCTAGTTTTACCAAATTAATTGATTCGAAATTTATTCTCACCTTTAATATCCACCAATGATCGGAAAGGCCACTATCACATTTGCAAAGCCTGATGCTAGTAATTTTTCATTTCATATGCTTTGCAAGGAACCCTTATTGACACTTTGAAAGATGTAAGACCTACTCTGTTCTTTGCTGTACCTCGAGTTTGGGAAAAATTCGAGGAAAAACTTAAGGAGATCGGTGATAAGGCTGGTTCTTTTGCGATGAGCCTCTCTGGATGGGCTAAGGACAAGGCTATGCTAAAATTCGTGAGTTTTTAATATTTTAATTATGCGTGCTAATCTTAACATGCAAACTCATCCTCATCCAGACTATCCTAAGCCACCCAACCCCACCATTTTGTACCCTATCGCTCAAAAGCTGATCCTGAATAGAATCAAGGCTGCTATGGGACTAGATCAGTCTAAAATTTTTGCTTTCGCAGCTGCTCCCATGAACAAGAGGACCTAAGAGTACTTCGTCTCTCTCGATATGGTTGTGCTCTCTATCTACGGTAAACACTAATTAAGATGTGTCGTATTAATGTCTTAAGTATGAGTGAATCCTCTGGAGGAATTACAACTTGGACTGAGAAGAAGATAAAGGCCTTCACTTGTGGAATTCCCATCCCTGGTATCGAGGTTAAGATTGATAACCCTGATGCAAATGGCATTGGAGAAATCTGCATGAAGGGAAGATGTATATTCCTCGGCTACTACAAAAATGAAAAAGACACCAGAGAAATCTTTGACTAAGATGGATTCATCCACTCTGGCGATTTGGGTTCTCTTAAGGATGGCTTCTTGGAAATCACAGGCAGAATCAAGGAACTAATCATAGTTGAAATGGTTTATATTATGTGTTGTAATCATCACAGCTGGTGGAGAGAATATTGCCCCTATCCTAATTGAGCACTCATTCCAAGAGAAGTGTCCGATGTGCGCTAATATCATGGTGGTTGGAGAGGCAAGGAAATTTCTCTCAGCTATCATCACTCTTAAGTGCAATCAAGACATGAAGCTCATGAAACCATCAAGAGAAATAGAAACATATATTAGAGTCTTTTAAGTTTTCTTATTGAGAACTATCTCAAGAGTGTATGATCCACATGAGGAACAACGTCAAAGATGGAGAGAAAATTAAGACCACAGATGAAGCGATAGCCAGCGAGGAAGTTAGAAAGCACACCTTTTATATATTACCTTTAGTTTTTTACATCCAATCATGTATTGATAAGACAAATGAAAAAGCAATTTCTAGGGCTTAACACATTAGGAAATGGATTATTGTCCCTGAGGATTTCAGTGTTCCAGGAGGAGAGCTCACACCCAGTCTCAAGATGAGAAGAAAGATAATCGAGCAGAAATATCAACAGCAGATAGACAAGTTGTATGAAGAACCTAAGCTTTGAATAGTGAGGTGTTTAAAACGAGAGATCTACTGAACAATTTACTGCTTAAGGTGATAAGAATATTGGAAGGCGTATTATCACATTATATTAATTGATGATGTATTCTGACAATTATGACGTCTCTTAAATTTTAACATCCCCTATTTTGCAGTTGCAATAGAAATATAACTACTGATAAATAAATTAAAATAAAGATTGAAAATTACCAAAATTGTTAAAGAAGATATTTAAAATATGGAGTCGAAAGTGAACAGTAATGAAAATAGTGAAGCCAGAAGATCGTATGTGAACTTTATTTAAAACGATGGAAACGAAGATCTTCGTGATCCTATTCTAAAAATGAAAATCTACGAAACGCTAGGACAGAACTTTCAAAGCCACGTTGAGAGAATGGAAAAGTACGGAATAACTTATCTCCCGCAAATTGTCCCAGAAGACTAGATTAAGTTGATCTAAGATTATAAAAATCTAGTTATAATTTTAAGATGATGTCCATAACTGGGTTGAATATAGTGGAAAATAAATAGTGTATTTTGTTTCATTTATTTAAAAGTCTTCAAGTCAGATCTCTAAATGTATTTTGACGGAGGATATTCAAAGGAAGGATATCTTACTCGATCTGAGTCCCTAAGTAAGGCTCTTTCTAATAAGGTTTATATGGCAATAGCTTCATCTTTTCTCAATAACCTTTTCATATTATCAGAATATAATAAAATCACATTTTAAATTTTACCCATCCAAGATTAGGTTTCATTAGAACCTCTGTGATTCTACCAATAAAACCTTATCAATAGAGAGCGTTTTAGTGGCACCATGATGGTTGGGGTAACAAATTCCTTAAAGTTATGCTACTTCTCTCTGATATACCAGAGGACGGATAGAGAATGAGGTATTGCCCTGGAACGAACTAAATAGATTGGAATTGTACCCGTTCTAAAGAGACCTAATTTTTTGACAGTTTTGTTCAGAACTACCAATTATTTTAATATGTTTTAAACTATGAGTATGTAAACGTATGCGGAAAGGCAGGCGACGCTTACGTGTTTATGCCAAACGCTGTTCACTCAGGAACGAGAAATCTTTCAGTTAGAAGAGATGTGTGCATTTTTGACTTCGTGTATGAGCTCAATCGAAACTATGGCTCTCCAGCTTTTCATCCAAGCGTGTAAGAGACCTTAACTTCGTATTAGAAGCTGATTTTAAGATGTGGGGATAATGAAGCAAGGATACATATTAGAGATCATGATGAGCAAGTAAGAGAATTTCTTTCTCAGGCAAATAGTTTGCTTGAGGTTCAAAAAGAATACACAGAACTAGATGAACAAACAACAAAGGCAATTTATTAGAACGACCATAGTAAAAACTAAGAAATAGAAAGGGTCGGCTCGGCTAATAAAAGGGTAGAGCTTAAAGGGCCTTTCTTCAGAGGTGATATAGAAGTCAATCTAGAGATGAGCCAACGAATATAGGAGTGGTTTCAAAATTAATAGATTTTAGACATAGATCAACAAAAGAAGATGTTCCTCGTTAAATATCCATCTCAAAGTTAACAGAATGAATATATCTAACAGCAATAACTTTTAAATTAATATAAATCATGTTTTTATATCCTTTTATAACAAATTATAAAAAATATATATTTTTACAACCTTAAATTTTATTTCTCAAAAATATAATCAGCAAATATAAATTGATCTTCTGAGAGATTTCGATCTGCCTGTGTAAATGTATCACCCTAATCATGATCTGATCAGGGATTTAGCAATACTCAACATTCGCGATAATAACTCTTAAATTAATCAACATTCCTCATAATTTATTATGCAGTCATAAGAAAATTTAAATAAATATAAATTTAAATAGGGGCCAAGAAATATTTATCTTAATTTAAAATTTATCTTCTTTCGATATAGTCTTATTTATGAAATTTATGTTGTTTTAATATGGTATAGAACAGATCTCAGATTTAAAAAGACTGCAACTGTAAGAAATAATTTCATCAACAGTAACAGCACGTCTAAATTTTGCTTAGTAGCGTCATCATCATTGTTAAAGATTACAAAGCTTGTAAAATTATTTAATTAGATTAAGATTATCAATTTTTTCTGTTCAAAATTTTCAACAACAAATTGCTTATTTCAGTTATTAAACTATTTAAATTAGTGCTTAATCTGTAATAAAGATATCTTTGACATAATATAAATAACCAAGGAATTCACTTGGCTTTACATTAAAAAGAGCTATCAAATTTAAATATAGAGAGCTTAGACTCAACAGTTGACTTTGGAGTTTTCAAAAGCTGTTTAAACCACTGGCTTAATCTAAAAGAAGCACTTTTGGATTTATAAGAAAGCAAGGAGGAGTATCTGAGGGTGTTTAGCAATTTTAGTTTGCTGCAAAATATTCAAGAGATGCTATAGAGATGTGATTCATTTGAGCTACTTAGAATCAATTTAAGCTACCTCTATTTTCTAGGACTCCTATTCTAAAATGACATAGATCAATCATCACAGAAAGAAGAGTCTTCTGAAAAGCTCAAAATTACCAAAGATGAGGAACTAATTTTTAGCAATCACTAGATTTTGGAAAATTATGCAAAAATTATATGCTTTTGTCATTAGAATGACTCTGAAAAATAATGAAATATTTATTTTTACAAAATCCTAATTATTTATTTTAATTTTAAGTGAGTAAAATTTGAGTAGTTGGCTGGACTTGGGATGTGGGCGTGCATGTTACATTTGACGCGTTTGGAAAATACTATCAGATGCTGGATACTCTTGGAATGGAATTCAACCACGTGTCTAGAAACTTATTTTTTATTTAACAGCAAGGTATGGTGCAGGCACGAAATAGAATTTCCCAGTTAATTTAAGGAGAGTAGCTGAACTGCTGCCTTAAGAAAGACTTCATCTCAACCATAAGTTGCATCTGTGATATTTTTTAATGCACATTTTGGATTAAGTTGGTTAAGATTGACCCAAAGACAAGAACAGCACACTTTGAAAACGGCTTTGTTAGAAATTATGATAAACTTATCACTACCATGCCTCTTACTCATCTCATCGATTTGATCGACGCTAAGGATGATGAGATTTTGAACAGCATCGACAGAGATGACTTCATTTACTCTACAGCCTATATAGTAGGAATTGGTATCTTATTTTTATCGAGGGTCCTCAGCCAGAGGCCACCAAGGATTTGAGTTGGGCTTACTTCCCTTATCAATATTTGGGATTAATTATATAAACACTCAGTATGTTAAATACTCATACCCTGTGCCTTTCTTGAAGAGAGACTCTATCTTGGAGAAACTGCTCCCTCATCTTGAAAATGAGTACGGCATTTACTCAAGGGGAAGATTTGGAAACTGGAAGTACGAGATAAGTAACTAAGATCAAATATTCTTATAGACTGTTGATCTAGCTAAGACTTTGAGCACCTCAAAATGGTGAATAAAATTATAACTTCAAAGCTAATTATAGCACAAAATTAATGGAAAAAAGGATGATTATACTTAATACAAATGAATTAAATTGATTGAAGTTTCACATTATAAGCAAAAGAATCAATGTTACAGCAAACAGTACCCACATAACCTATAAAAAAAATTGCATCTTAAGAAGTATTGGAGTTGAGAAAAGTTTTTCTATATCATATTTTATCAAAGAGTAATGCTAGGAAGATTTTCAAAAAAATATCAATTTTATAATTGTTAGGAAACTTAAACCTCATATATAGAAAGGATAAATTTTCTTTTTAACTGTCATTTTAATGAAAGTAAAACTTTTTATATTAAGTATAACTTGATTTGATTCTAAGTTCTATTATTATATTAAGAAATACAAAAAGCTGAAAGAAATTCTCAATTCTATAAGTTATATTGCCTTCCTTTTAAAAGATAAGGGACATAATGTGTAGTAAAGTAAAGTAAAGTAAAATTTAGGGAATAAATATAATAATCAATTTTAATACCAGCACTTATTATAGTACTAGTTCTAATATCGAATTACTATCCTATGTAAGTAATGTGTAGTAAATATTAATAGAACAAACAAACTATTATTTCATTTATATTTGTTGACATTTTACACAATGGAAAGTTTGCAATTAGATAATGCAGCTTAAGATTAGCAACTGCCCCAATAAAACTAAGAAGCAGAAATAGTGATTATAGGAGGAGGGCCTTTTGGCTTGACTTGGGCCTACAATTATAATCAACAACTTGTTAATAGAGTATAAAACTTTTATTTTGAATGTGTTGAAGAATAATTAGGCCTTGGATGGAGTAGATGTGTCAAAGATGCAAAACTGGAATATCTATGAGTCAAGTGACAAATTTGGAGGGCTTGCAACATCAGTCACCGATGAGAAAGGCTGGACTTGGGATGTAAAATTCAAAAGGCCAATTTGAAGGCACGAGATGCTAGACTACCCTATTCAAATGCACATTTGGCAAATGAAAGATGATGATAAAAATGCCTGTCTCAACGGGATAATAAATATCCTTTATCAAGATAATTGATGCTGCGCAAAAGTACCCTGAGAAGCCTGAGAATTACGAACAGTGGTGTCGCAAGTTCTTTGGTGATGGGCTTTATGACATTTTCTTCGACCCTTACAACAAAAAGATATGGGGTGTGGAGTTGAAAGAGATGAACGTCACTTGGACTGGAGCAAGGTTTCCAACCATTGATGTGGAAGAAGTTAAGTTAGCTATGGAGGAGAAAGTTGTCAAGCAATAATGCGGATTATTTTTATTGATAAAATAATTTGGCATTATATTTGAATGGGGTCACAACGCCAAATTTAGGTACCCTCTCTTTGGAGGAAATGGCAGTTAGTGGAAGAGAGTAGCTCTATTATAATAGATATTCTATAATATCAGGCTTACTTCCCAGACGAAGATATTCCCTTCTATTTTATATTAGCATTTAAAATATTCTACAGAGTTTCATGGCATTCAAATTATTCAAAGAATATGTCTCCAGACCCTGAGAAGTACTGGTCTTTGCTATTTAAAGAAGAAGAATATTTTTTCCTTTTTTTCTATTGGAAGTAAACATTAAGAGTTTGGAGGAAAGATTAAGAGTGCCCACAGAATTTTATTTTTTATACTCATTAAAATTAAAACAGCAGTATAATAATTTGTAGTAAATATATGACATATATATTGGCATATAAGTCTATTTAAATTAAAATTTTCACCAAAATGATTAAATTCTAATTTAAAGTAAACTCATTATAATTGAATTTATTTATTATTGTAAGAATCAGGGTGATAGTCAAAATTAAATACAAGGTTGATTTAGCGAAGGATTAAATTCTCCCCGGAATCGCTCGACAGTTCTGGACCTCTCTAGCTGAAAATCCAGTGAGATCCTTAGTTTTAGAGTGAGCTAGCTAAAATAAAGTAGAGTTGGCTAAAATTACGACTAGTTCGGTAGAAATACAGTGAGATAGCTAAAATAATGACTTGCTAGATAAATATAGAGTGAGCTAGATATTT
>JAJKFJ010023697.1:0-16004 GCA_027382625.1 Tetmemena sp. SeJ-2015 | reverse complement strand
CAATTTTAATCAACTACTACACTATACTACTACTTATCCTACTCTACTACACTCTACTACTACTATTATACTTACTATCCTACATCACTACTCTACTACTACTACTTACATTCACTATATACTACTACAAACTACACTACTACTACGATTTACTACTATTTACACTAACTACTACTACTACTTCAGCCATCAGCGAAAATATTTTCAGGTTGGGGAGCCTCGTATTTGATTTATTCTACTTACCAATTTAAAATATCCTATACTTTTAGGGGCAGTTGAAATACAATTCACCCCCTGATCAGCAGCTTGTTAGATAGCTT
The DNA here is from genome assembly GCA_027382625.1 of Tetmemena sp. SeJ-2015. Lineage (NCBI taxonomy): Eukaryota > Ciliophora > Spirotrichea > Sporadotrichida > Oxytrichidae > Tetmemena > Tetmemena sp. SeJ-2015. Next base: position 15,684 of record JAJKFJ010023697.1, on the reverse strand, counting down.
ATCAAAAATTAATGTGAGTTTATTTTTTAATCATCCCCTTCGCACCTCTCAGAAGCGAGAAATGATGAGTGCATTGTCTTGATTTTGAAATAGCTGCCAATCTTCAACTTGTGTCGCTTATAACTCTATACTGAGCACTCTCACACAAAATTTAAAGGGAAAAAAATCTTTAAATTTTTCCCTTTTCAAAATATGCAATTTATTTAAACTCCATTCAACTTCCAATTTAAATTCCCAATTAATTTAAGTCTTTTTAAAATTCCCTTTTTTTTTTAAAAATTTCTGCTATTAATAGTGAAAATTAATAAAAAATATTTAATAAATTTACAAAAAAATAACCAAAAAAAAAAATTTCAATTTTTTTTCCTTATTCAAAAAAAAATTGAATTAAAAACTGAGGATTTAGCGTATCATGGATTTTATAAATATAAAATTTATTGATAAGTGCCAGAAAGATGGTATTATTAAGTCTGTTAAAAAAAAATTATTTTTTTCGAAAGCGATTTTATTTAAAATAAACTTTACAGATGACTAAAATAACATAATTTTCACTTATTTAAATAATAATTAGATAATTAAAAAATTGCTCAACTTATACTATGAAATGATAATTCTATTTTAATTTAGAAAATATCTATGAATCTCAAAATTAGTTATAATGATCTTTTTTCATTTACAATTTTTACTTTTATTATAGGCTTTTGAAGTAGTAAGAATAAAAAAATTAACTTATGATGAGAATCATAAAGAAGCCTCTAAATTAGAATAGAGATTAGACTACTTGCAATATGTAGAAGACTCAATAAAGCTACATAACTTTAAGTTGTCTTTCATAGAAATTATTTTTATTTAGAAGTTCACATCGAAACCAAACGGTTCCTCAAAACATAAACTAAATAAAATATATTAACTCTTTTTACCTTATTTTAGTCTATAATTAAATAAAAATATTTGTGTTATTGATTCAATAAAAAATGTATATTGATTTAGAATGTAAATTTATCTATTTTTTATTAGGCAGAGAACTCTTACATTTCATTAATTTAATCATTAATTACAAAAAATGATAATATCTTAAATTATTACATATAATGTCCCAAAGCAGGTGTTCATTATTTAAATAAAATATAATCTATTATTCTGTGTTTTTATTTAATTACTTATTATCATAGAACCAGTCCCTATTTTGAGTGATGAATATAAACTCAATTTTTTAAAGTAGGAAACTGTCTTTACGTTCTTGCGCGTTCATATAAAAATTTTGAATCAAATAATGAATGAATAAAAGCGGCACAGAAGGAACTTTTATTGCAGAAATAATGTTTAAGCAAAATAACTGTACTTAAAAAATATTTAAAAAATACTAAGACCTCCAAGGAGCTCTAAAATAGCAGGGCAATTTTCATTAAATGAAAAATAATACTTCTTTATCCATTTTTCAGGGAAAATATTTTGGAAATTTCGAGCTGAATATATTATATTTCTGGATTTAAGATGAAAAAAATAAAGGCTCTAAACAGAAACCAATACCCTCCTATTTCATTCTATGCATTCACCCAAGACCATAAATTAATACAATAATGGAAATAAAAATTCATTGACTTTGTTATTCAAATATAGCTGAGAATTTATTAAGTAATATAAATTATTTGTTAATTAATCAAGGTAAATTTAAAGAGATTCAGTAGAACTATCGCTTTGAGTCAAGTTACACATACGATGTAAGAAATTTAAATAACAAATTGTGATTTCATTTTATAGCAGTTATCATATCTCGCTGCTAAGGAGAGCTAAATAAGCAAAGAAAGATCCTTATATGTATATTAAACAACAATTAGATATCGATAAAGCTGCAGTTTCTGCTGCAAATGCCATTTAAACTGCCATAAAGTTGAAACCTCAAGATATTATTTTTAAAATTATCGAGTTTAATTTAATACTAAAATATAGTAAAAATTAAATCGAGTTTCTTAGTTTCAGCTTACTTAAATTTATTTTAGTTTAAATGATATTTTTGATGATCTCATTATTTTGCTAGCTACTAAATCAGAAAATAAAAATCTTAGACATTAATTTAGTCAAATCGACTTGGCGAATTGTGGGGAAATCAGCTTGGCACTAATTAATGCCTTTGGTTTCGAAGATGAATATCATAGAGACAATGTGATTTGATAGTAAAGTAAAGTAAAGTAAAATTTGAGGAATGTAAATTAATAATCATTTTTCAAAACCAGCACTTATCGTACTAGTTAAGAACAACGATATACCATCCTATGTAAAATGTGATTTGATAATGTTGCGAATATGCCACTGAGAAGAGCTTGAATCATAATTAGGCCAGAGGTAGTGTGAGAAAAGTATAGTTCATAAATAGTAACTTAATCGCCCTATGATAGAACCTAACTCTTCGGATTGAGGCCAAAAGGAGAATAGTCAAAGTTAAATTCCTAGTTTGAGCGAGACAGTAGCAGGCTTCTTTGAGATGAAAGAAGCTAAAAGCTTGACCATTAGTCAACTTAAATTCATTCTACATGATTTGATCTTAATATCGTGAAGTCACCAATTCTGTCCTTAAATGCTTTGGTAATTTTCCTGCTATAAGGCTTATCCTATGCTGATTATAATTTTTATGCTTGCTTTACTTTGAGAGAGAGTGCTGAATGGATAAATCTCGTTTCATTAAGTCCTCTTCTCTAACTTAAAACATCTTAAAATTGCATTAGAAGTAGCTATCTACTTTCCGTATTTAAAAGTGATTTCCTGAACAGGCACTAGTAGAAAAGGCGGTTTCGTAGAATACTTTAATTCTATATTTTTACTCTGAGGGTTACTAATCCTCTCAAATTCTTATATTATGTTTGTGCTATTAAATGTATAATTAATTTTATTTTCTTTAGTTTTATAATCGCAATAATAACAAAACATAAAAAGAGCTCAACTAAGTCATTTTTAATATAAAATAAGAAATAAATGGTGAAATAAAATAAATTTCATTATAATCTGATAAATAATTGATAAAAATTAATTTAAACCTTTTAAAAAAATAGCCAATTATAATTAAATTATTTTTTTATAAATCACTGTTTACTTATATCATATAAATTTAAAGTGCTAAAATAAGTATATTAAATATATAATATTTGAAAAATAAAGGTTCACATACACAATTTTTGATTTATTTATTCTTTAAAAACGTAAATTAAACCGAAAAAAATGAAAAATAAAAATTTAAACTTTTTAATCAGATCTTTTTTCAATGATAATAAGGCTCTAAATGAGTAATCGTATGATAGAAATCGCCGAAGGAGGTGCTGATAAGTAGTATGCAAGAACCTAGACATTTCGGATGAAGCTCTTAATCACTATAGCTAATGGAAGTAAATCTGGATTTTTTCTATCTTCAGTTTTATTCACCTCAGAGTTTTTTTTGGTAGAAATTCAAAACCTACTTAAATATCTGGCATCTGCGAGCGTCGTTTCTATTTTATATAGTGGCTTAATTTTTTTCATCAGTTGCTCATTATAGCTGAGAATTTATTAAAAAAGAGAATTAAATTATATTTTAAATTAAAATGGAATATATCAGTGGCACTTGAAGTTTGACAGATTTAAATAATAATTAGGCCATTCGATTCAGCATCAAATTCTAAGAACTTTTTATCCTTGCCACTTTTGTGGAGGAGCGCTCAGTAAAAAGTTATAAGCGACACAAGTTTTAATGAAGAAGATGAAGATGAGAATGAAGAAGAGTGAGTGAGTCATATCTTGCTGCTGAGAGGTACTGTGAAGTTAATTAAAGAAGAAACTCATGCTAATTTTTTATTCTCTATAAAAAAGCTACAGATCTGAGGGTTAATCTGCGATTTCAACTGTCACCATTTTGCAACTTTACATTTATTATTTTAACCAATCATCGATTTTAATTAAAATTCCTACAATGATGTGACTTCATGAAAATGTTTGGGCTTCTATGCCTAATGTGATGTAAATATTTAGAGTCATTAAATGCGAAAATAATATAAGCTTTTTTAATAAAAAAAATTCAATTAAATGGATGATTTCTTAAAATAATAAATGAGAGGCAACTTCGTTGCAATTTAATGGCTCAATCACCTCTGTGATTTGCAGCTTGTTCAATAGCAATTAAAAACAATGTGTGTTTGATCTTTCATAATCTTCATAGCTCCTCACGCTTGCGAATATGATAGACATTTTTTGAGAAATATCAAATTACTAGTTTTATTAAACTTCGTTTCTTATTGAGCAATCCATCACAAAATTTGCAAGGCTATATTAATGATATTATTAAATTATAATTTTTCTATTAGTATATAGTTAAATTGCCAACTCTCAAATCTATTTTAATTTAATTTTTAATTTATTTCTGTTATCCATAAAATTATCTGGAATAATTCTAAAGTAATTACCTCCTATATTATACGTTCAGCCCCGATTTTTTACTACTGGCTAGGAAGCCAGCTTGTCCAGTAAGTAGCCACTGTTTTTTCGTCTTTTACTGAACTTTAGAGAAGTTGTTTCAATCCATCCATGATTGGCATATTTAGATCCATAAATTACCCTGCAATTGTGGGATTGATTAAGAAAAATTACCTTTTTTTGACATTTTTGTAGCAATACTCGGCCGAAAAGGAGCGCTTACAGTACCAAGTTTTAACACAGATGACTAGGGCTTCGACCTCCTTCGTCCAGGCTTTACAGAAGGAGACTGAAAAGTTTTTGAAAAAACGGGGCTGAACGGATAATATTAGTTATTTTTTTTTTCTTTCACCATTTGATTTTAAAGATTATGTTGTTACTCTTCGTATTGTAATAGTTTTTATGAAATCATTGAATTCAAATTAATTAAAATAAAATCATAAAAAAATTATCTTATACAACTTTTTTTATAATATATAAAATATAAACATTTAAAACAAGTCTAGTCTTTCTTAGATGAAAATTTCGTAATCATAGAATAGCAAAAGCAACTTATGGAGGACTATCCTAAAATTATCTTTTTCTTTAATTAAGAAAGATCTAGAAAAGGAACTCACCTAAATGGAAGAAAGATTTTTTATTTTTTTATAATTTAAAGTGCCTTAAAGTATATTAATGAGTAGACTTTGGCAGAGCTAGATCTAAGTAGGAATTGAAATTAAAATAAAATTTACTAATTTCTTTATTAGGAAAGAATTGGATTATAAAGTTCTAACTTCGCTCTAATAGAAATTAGAAAAGATAAACTCTAAATTCATACTAAAAATATAATGATCTTACTCTGCAGCTTATTTTAATGAATGAAGAACTAATTGTTAAAAAGAGTTTTAGTTAGAAAGATTTTAATCTTAAAAATCTTTTAAGTATTTTAAGAAGATTTTTAAGTTATTTAAAATTAAAATTTTTGGCATAGAAATTCTTTTCAGAATTAATATTAAATTTAAAGGGTTATGCATCTGCAAGATAGAAATTATAAGCTCAATACAGTCCTTTAAATGAAAATATAATTATTTTAATTTTGATATAAAATTTTATTATAAAATTTAATAAATACAGTTATAAAACCCAAATCTTATCATCATATGAAAAATACATTCACAAAATTATATTCATCCCAATTCTTTGTAAAATTTGCATTTCTAATTACATATAGTAGTTTAATTTTTAATTTATTATTCTCCTAAATTAAAAGACATTTTTTCATTTTCTTGCATGAGGGAATTTTATTTATGATGCACAATTATAAAAATGTATTATATCCAATTCTTTCGATTCTCTTTATTAAAACTTTTTAGCACATAATATATATTTTTTAATAAGAGTATATTGAGTGAGGAAAAAAAATATTACAAAATTGAAATCCTTCCAAAGCACGAGATATTTCAATTTGATGATAGAAAAATTGAGACTGGAGTTCAAGGATGCATATTTTGTTCACAATGATATTATCAATAAATATCACTAGCAAGAGTTCTAAATTAAATGCAATGCAAATTCCAAAGAGTACTCAGATTCTCTCTTTTAAAAAAAAATTATTAAAATTTAAGTAAATAAATTAAATACGTAAAAGCTTTAAGAATAAACATATTTTTGATTACCTACAAAGAACAGCAGTTTTAAGTTTAATAAACATTAAAAGAAAATTTATTTAATCTGATCTAATATATCAAAATGGAGAAGTTTATAACAAATAAAGAAAGGTTTACATTTTAAAGTAGAAGTTTATATAGAATATCTATTATATTGATTTTTAGGCAGCTAGAAAATTTACTTTTAATAATTAAATTATCTTATATTGTCATAAAAGATTCTCTTAAATTAATCAATTGTTATTGATTCATTGAATTGAACAGTGAGTTTAAGATAAAATTTTATATTATAAATTAGTCAATGCTTTCCTAAAAAATTACTTAAAAAAATAATTCCAAAAATTCTTTTTTACTTTTCAAATTTAAACTATAACTCAAGATTAAATCACATAAATTTAATTAACAATAATAATGATTTAGGGAAGTGCAAAAATATTTATAGATTAAAGAATAAAAATAGGGAATTTTAAAACAAAAGATAAAAATATTGAATTAAATTAAAATTAAATAAAATTTAATGAATCTTTTACATTGGTAGAAGCTAAGCTAGATAAATTAAATTTATTTTATTTGATAGGAAGTTCAAGACAGTATTCTTAATTACGTAGAATCTATTAAAATTCTGGAGGGTAGAGACCGAAGCGCACCTCTCTCACCCTTAATTTTTTAATTATTGCCAATATTTCTAAAAAAATGTCTATTTTTTCAATACTAGCCCCAAAAAATGCTAAAAGTAATGACATTTTTGCATTAAAAATTCTTTAGGGTGAAAATTGTTATTTAATTTTTTTCTGATAGTAAGTAAAATAAATTGTGAACTAAATTTTTAAAAAATAATTTTTTTAAAAAAATGATGATGGATTTATCAGCCTGAAATAAAATCGGACCTTCTAAATTTATAATTTTCCATTTATTTGTCCACCAGTATAACTTATTATAATAAATACCCGAATATTATTATTAAAGAAGAAAATGACAAGTTAAGTTTAAAGCTCATTTAATTTTATCTACAGCAGCAGTTTACCTCTTATCCTTATTTAAAATAAATGAAAAAGACTCTGAAATAATTTTTTGAAACATCTCTATTCTATTTACAATTTAAGAATTCATTAAAATTGTTCCAAAATTAAGTACTTATCTCATTCCTGCTTTATAATATCATAAATTAAGGTAAACTCTCTTTTGAAGTAGCTCAATATAGAGATGCTCAATGATTAAAGAGGAAAAAATCCCAAGAACATAAAAGTGGTTATTAAAATTTGAGTAAATAAATCTTAAATACTTCATCTAAAATCTGAAATGATAATTTTACCCTCAAAGCAAATTCTCTTTTTTTATAAATAAAACTCGATTTTTGTGAATTTTTGACCATTAAAGAGGCAGTACAATATCCTTCTCCACCCCCCGATTCAAGAGATCAAGAAGCCAGAATTTGTAAATAAATTTTTTCCCTCATTAATTTGAGAACTAGAGATTTCAGGTTTAGTTTTTTGCACTTCTACAAACAATCTTTAATTTTGGCGTCCTTCAGCTTATTTTAATAAAAAAAAAATTATTTAACCAAATTTAAATAAAAATATCTCGTAAAGTCAAGTAATATTTTAGGAATGTAAATTATAAATCATTTTCACAACCAGCACTTATCGTACTGATTAAGAATAACGATATATATCCTATGTAAATAAAAATATAATTTTTGTAAATAAATAAAAATCCTTGATCACTTTTATAGTAAAAAATTAGGAATTATGAAAATAGAAATTTCTTTGAAAGTAAGAAATAAAAAGATAATATAATTACAAACTGAACCATTAATTTTACCTAATATTTTTATTATAAAACTTTAATTCTCTGATTATATTATATAACCTTGGATTTGACTATCTTTAAACTAATGATACAATAAATCGTTAGATAAAAAGATGTGTTTTATTAGAGATTTAAAAAATCCTCTTATGCTTTTCCATTAAATAATTTCTTTAAATCTATTTTTCTTTTAAATTTTTTAAAAATTATTTCTTTATAGTTATTAAAACTACTTAGCCTATAATTTATTTTAATTAGAAACTTTGATATCCCTACAGACTGAAGTATCTTTTTATTGTTTTTATTAAATTTAAAGGTAAATTAATCTTTCTTTGTAAGAAGAGATTTTTCTCTTGGGTTCTTTTTTTTCTATTCATAGTATATACATCTCAGATTTTTTAATTCTTAAGTTATAACAGTTAATGATATTGGATATCTTAATTTGGGTTATAAAAATAAATTTTGATGAGATTTTAATAATATTTTTTAATTTATCGAAAATCAATTACAAAAAAAGCTCTCCTCCCCTTTAATTTTTATCAAGATGAAGTCTAATTGCTTAATTGAGTACAATTATTGAAAGTTTAGAATCAAACTTAGGATTTTAAGTTTTATTTAATAATAAAATAGCAAGCCTATATTGAACCTATCGTTTTAAAATTTACTTTAAAATAAACTTTATCTCTGAATTAATGCGTAAATATAATATAATTCGTAGTAAGTGGGCTGGATTAGGAATTAATAAAAGAGGGACTGGTAGATGAAATAAATAAACTTATCAAAACACTGCAGGCTGAAGACTAAATTGAGCCTTTTAAATTGCCAATAGGCTTCTCTAATTTATATAAAATTAACATTTACATTAGTTATTTTAAGTCTGTTAAAAATAATATCCTTGATTTTAAACTGATTTAAATTCTTAAAATATAATCTAACAATGCATTCTTTCCAGGGTTAATAAAAAGGAATATGCCACTCATTCATGCATTAGAACCTAAATATAACGTCAAGATTTGTAATAAATTAAATTTTAAAAATTGAAGATTGAGTTTTGTTCAAATGAGTACATCATCAATTTTATTTTAAAAGAGTAAATTATTTTTAGTCAAAGGAATTAGAACATAGACTAAGCAAGCTGCTTAAGCAATCCAAGCAGTAGAGCTTTCACTTTCAGTCAAATCAAAAGTTATAACCAAGAAAATAGAGGAATAAATTTTGTGCGACATCATTAAATAGATAGGAGTTATCTTTATATTCATAGATTTATTATCTAATGGGAGAAGAAGTACGATGTCTCAATTAATATAAAATAGGGAACTTTTATGAATTGCTAAATAATCTAAATTTAAACCAAGATTGATATATATTTTTTTAAGTGTTCATTATAAAAAATAAACGAGACTTTCAAGAATATATTTATCACTGAATGCATACCAAAGCTAGAAAATTTTTAATTCTTAATTCTTGAAATAATTTTATTTATATGTCAAGCTGACTTCTTTTTTTCAACCCGTAAGAGATGAAAATAGTGACGAGGAAGAAGAGGACGTGAATGAAAGTACTACAAAAATCTATTAAGCTAAAATATAATTAAAATTTCTTAAATTTGACATAAAATCAGCAAGTATTTTTCTTTTTAAATATAAATGTTAAGTATAATTCAATTTATAAGAGATAATTATTACTTAATTTAATGTACATTGAATTCTTTTAGAGGAAATACTACTCAAAGATATGCGATTCCATCATAACTTGCCTACGAGAATTATGGCCAAAGCTATGTACAAAGAAAATTTTGTATTTAAAATATTATAAATATAGCTATCAGAATTTTGAAGGCCCAACTTACTAGTGGAAATAAATTAATTAATTATTTGTAGTACATTTTTTATAGTGGTCTTATAAAGTCTTCAAAACTGATAATTTTGGTGACTTTCATTGTCGTCCATTTTTTTAATGAATAATTAAAGCATATTTAAATAAATTTAGTTAAATCTATTACTACTTCATCAAGAATTTTAAGACTTGATTTATTAAATAATCGATCTAAGAACTAACTGAAAAATTTAATTGTCTTAAACTTATAAATGCACATACTTTGTTTAATTTTTTTATTTCCTTTATATTTATATTTTAAGGATAAAAAATTCTTTTTTTATAACAATTTGCTAAAAAAAAGACTAAGAGTTAGTTCTTAATATTTGAGTAAATTAAAGTGCTCTTAGCTGATTTGATGATATGGGAGATATTTAGATTTTATTAAAAATATAGAACCCGAGGGAATGCCTCCATCTTTTTTTTGGGCTAAAACTAAGCACAATAATTTAATTGATCGTAATTACAATGAGAGACATGATAAGATTAACGATTGGTTTGACTTTGATTGTGACTAGAGCTGTTAGATAGAGAGTTTCTTCAAATATAGCCAAAATTTAAATGAAAATCGAAAATAAATTAATAAATGAAGAGTTTAAATTTGTGCCTGCTTAATAATGCTAGAATTACAATAGGAGCCCTAACTAAGAGATATCCGTGCTGCAAATTAAAGAAATAAATTAAGTTAAATGCATCTGCTCTAAATAAATCATTAAAAAGACCTCTCAGATAAAAGCTACAATGATGAAAAGAATTTAGATATTTAGCTAATTCAAAAAACATTTAATAATTATAAAATTCATGTAAATGGTTGCCTACTACTAATTTAAGAATTGCCTTTAATATTTAGTTTTTTCTTTTTATTTAATTATAGACTATAGATATGCAAAACTAAAAGATTTTCTGAGAAGTTTCTCAAAAATATATATATTCAATTTAGTTTGAAATCGTTGGAGATTAAGCACGTATGAAAAACAGCTTCACTTATTATGTCTACGGTAAAAGCGAGAATCCGAGTGACTGGTACGAGGAGAACACTAAAACAAAAATGAAAAGATTTATTTTAGATAGCTTAAGCGAAGATAGATAGTCACCACCAACTCGCAAAGTTTTAAACTATAAATATTACATAAAGTGATTTGTTTTTTTCTAAAATATAAGTAGTATAATAAAATGATTTTTTCAGGGAAAATATTTTGAAATTGCAATAAATTTGTTTTTTAATTAGAATTTTAAAATATAGATGAGCGTTTATATATTTTATAGAATACTATTTTAACCATCAGGAGTGAGTAAAAATTTGAGTTAACTTTGATCTCAATTAATTGAATTGTATAGCATATATAAACAATTTTCTATTAACAAATTATTTTTTCATACATACAAGCTTTAGTTTGCCTTGTTCATAGATTCTTAATAGCTGACTAATCTTGCAATGGCAAATTTTACTAATTCATAACCTAAATTTTAAAAACATTTTAATAAATTTTGCTTTAAGAGAAATTGACTAGGGAACAGCTAGCTGTATACTAAAAGTAGCTGTGCTAAACCCTAATATTGCATAGCCGCAAAATGAAATATCTTAAGAAAGGCCCAAGATAGAGATAAGTCAATAGGAGCTATATTGAATAAGACCAAGCAATATATAGTGCCATATTTCAGTACTTGAGTTAAAGCCTCTTTGTCCAACATTTCGAGTTATCGCAAAAATTTCAATAATATATAACTTATATAAAGATTTTTAGCTATAAGTGTATAAATGCAGACCAGGTTTTCCTAAAAATACAATATTAGCAAATTTTTCAAGCCTGCTGATGTCTGCAACAGCGATTTGATTTTTGAAATATTCTTATAGTTAATCCGAAAAGTCGAATATTATTTTTAAGTTTAACTTTTATATTTTAGATCTTTTAAAGCAGAGTTGAAATCAGTAATTTGCCATAAATAATTACAAGAAATGAAACCTTCACAAAAAAACACATAGTAATTCTAAAAAAAGTCTCTAAATGCAAGGTTTAAAAAATTATTTGGGGGGGGGCCTTTCATCGTCATCCACTTTTTTCATGAAAATATGAAAAATCACTGTCTGGCTTAAAATTATCAAAAAGATTCAATTTTTTAGTCCTCATTCATATTAAGATGGCCTATCCTGATTATATTCATTAATTTAGAAAATAGAACTTGACTTTCAAAAGGAGTAAGGTTAAAATTTTTTTAAAGACAACTTTGTAGAAATATAGGATGAATATGAATGCATAATCGGAGGTCACAAATACCTTAAAATAACAGTAAAATATTAGCCCTTTCTGTAATTGGGGTGTGATACTGAAGATTGTGAATATATAACGACAAGTTTAAATTAGCTTATTAGAAATTATTGATGCATATTTATACACTTCTAGCTCTACTTGAGTATTTTCAAACAGTGAATTCTCCCTTCGTTCAGTCATGTGCATCCATTTTACCAATCGGGGGTCCTCTCGCCTCACATCATATTCCAGCACTTTGTGCATATTGGTGGATCTAAGCCCTTTACAAAGCTCTCGGATGTTTTACTGGCAAGGCATTGGTCACACTTCATTTGCTTGTGCTTCCCATGCCTTTTCTGCTATCTCTTCTTGTCTATACAGAGCATAAGCTAAGTTTAACAAAAGATATTGGAGATATCTACTCCAAAAAAGGATGGCTTTAAGATTTCAAAAGTACGCAAAAGGTACCTCGCCAATTCGCACCAAAAAGACCTCGCTAATTCGCACAAAAATTACCTCGCCATGTCGCACCAATCAATGTTTTATGCTTTTTTATCAGCTACAATAATTTTGATTACTTAAATTCTGAGCATGTTTCGCACTAGTCACCATAGCACCTCTGAAAGTCGATGCCCTCCTTCGATCCTGATGCCTTCTGGTGTTTCAAGACGTGCCTCCCCCCATGATCCCCTAATATAGGCTTCAGCTTCTTGCATTCAAAGTAACTGCATTGCTTGTTGAAGGCTCCGCCCCTGCATTTTTACTGCCTTCTTAAGCTGCCCACCTGGAACGTCATTGCTCTTGCCTCATCGTTTTCTAAATCTTGGCCGAAGGTGAGTTAAAGTTCATCGCCTACCGCTTCACTAATAGCTTTGGCTTTCTATCCTAAACTTCACTATCTGATTGCTGATTTCGCTACTTTAGTCTGAGCTTTGGCAAACATTGCTCTTCTCTACTTAACTAGGGACCTTCTCCTGCTGATGTATAGTGCTTGAGTCAAGCGTTGCTATCTCTTGCTCGCGACTGAATATCTTCTTATTATTGAAAGCCGAAGAACTTGTCGCAGTCTTCTCACTGCGAAGCGATTCAGTCTGTACTGTTTTGGATTGGTGCGAATTGGCGAGGTCATATCATACTTTAGCATTCTCTCTAACTTTTGCTGCAAGCTATCTCCTAACTTCCTGCATATCACTTTCCTTCCTGACCAATCCAAGCAGCTGTACATAAGAGCGATGTTGTGAATGAATCCCATCCTGTAAAAGAACCCAGCTCGCCCTGACTCTTCATTAAGACCTGCAAACAGCGTCATGCTACTGCGGCTGTACACTTCCTGCTATTTCATGAATTGCTCTACGTCTTGCAATAACTCTTTAGCATGACCCTATCCTTGAAATCCACTCCTGGTTGCCATGTGAAATATGTAGCAGTTCAAGTCGTTAGCTAACTCCCCAATGAAGAAGGCTGCTGAGAACACAGGCCCTGCAGTATTGCGCGCTACCACCTCCCTTTTGAAAGCAATATGCCAGTTTGAGAGTACCTTAGGCTCCTAGTTAGAGTATTCTCCATGATCCTAGAAAAATTGATGGATTTGAGTCGCTGACTTTCCAGATCATCCAAGATAGAATTCGTATCCTCTGCTCTTAAAGAAATTTGAGAGGTCCAAGTTGCATTTCGGTAGCTTTGACTATGAGAGCTAGGCACTGAAAGTTTAGTACTGCTCAATCTCTTTGCTTAGAAATAGTTCCATTTTTGAATTTGTGATATCAAACCCCGAATTATAAATATAGAGTTATTAATTAATCAGTCGTTATTTTAAGGTATTTATGACCTCCGATTATGCATTAATATTCATCCTATAATAGCGATTCTTTATTAAATTCTACACTATAATAAATTAAAGCTAGAATTTATGTTTTTTATTTATAAAATAAAATATCGTCTTTATGCTTTTAAAATTAATTTTTATTTATTTTTAAAATCAAAGTAGAATATGACGTTCTTAAATTTTAAGGCAAATATATGACTATTTTTAGATTTTTGTTAATGGAAGTTTTTCCTCAGAATAGATCCATTTTATCTGTGCTTTTGTGGCTCTCATTCTCAAGGACTGGTCTTATCTAGCTACTATTATTGTGAACTTATGATTTTTCCTTATCCTTCAGAGTGACCTTCCTGACTAATCCATTTTGTTTTGTATACTTTTGAAGTTCCTTGTCATCGATTTTAAGATTAGCGAAGGTCTAGAAGATCTGCTCTAGAGTTGTTTGAGAAGCAGAGTACTCACTGATCTTATATTGCTCCTTCTTATTTTCAATTAGGGAGAACACAAATCCAATTGACTTGTCTCCCTTTGGAACTCTCATTTTGTAATATAGGTAAAATACGATTAGTTGATTTTGTATATTTATAATTCACATCTGTATAAATATAATGAGCTCTTAGTGCTGCTCTTAATTTAAGTAAGTATTTTTCTTGACCTAAAAGTTGTTAGATATTTTATTGCTATATATTTATATGACTTCTTCTCCTCACATTTTTAGTTTCTCCCTTTCTTCATTCAAGGACTAAACATCATTTTTGAGTAAATTAAAGGCTTAAATAAATCTTTGAGTTGACATGTTGCATTTAATTTGGTGATGGCACTATCATTATGATTAATGGACTGATTCTGTAAATAAGAAGCACTAATAAATCTCTTGTGTCCTCTTCTCATCTTTTAATGTATCTGGATTAATTTGTGAAACTATTAAATAAAGACCTAAATATGAGCTAAACTCAAGAGCAATCATAATTATTGCTAAATAATAAAGAATTACCTCCTTCAATTTTCTATTATAGCATCTTGAGATTATTTCTTCCAACTTCACTTTTTATTTTCTCATTTTTATTTATTCGATATAAAGAACTGTTGACTCGCTTTAAAATTTTTTAGAATTAGAAATTATGTAAATATCAAATCAAGTAATCGTATTCTACCTATAGTCGTTGTAGTGTTCAAGGATTTCAACTTGTCCAAAGTCATCGCATAGACCATTTATTATTTACAGTCCTGCTTACTCTACATATATCCATTAAAGAAGGTTTTAAACTTCTATCTAGCCCTCATGATCATCTGCTTCTTGGCACAGATCATTCCCAAGGCCTCCATATCTAATCTCACTTAAGAGGAAAGGGTCAATGAGCTTAGATTTCAGAAGCTGTAACATTTCTTCAAAATGAATAGTTTATTATTATAGATTTAAGCATGATTTTCAAATTTTTTAACTTCTACAGTGGTTGTTGTCAAACGTTAGAAAAGAGCAGGCTGAGTTTTCTGATGCAATGAGTCCTTGATTCATGCTTGCTATTTTGACATTTCTCTTCTAGCTTATACTTAAATCATAAACTTATAAAATATATAAGCAACTATTAAAAAATATAACTTTCCAGGATTAGTTTATTGTTGATTTGGTTTAAATTATGGGGTATATTTCTTAAATATTCCACCTCCGTTTCCACTAATCCAGTAATCTGCAGTAGCTAACTTAGAGACCAGGAGAATGAAGGTGGCACCAGTTTCAAGCATGTACGATCTCGTTTCTGAGCGCTAACAGCATTAATAAGCAGGATATGATCTATGGTCAGTGCGGAAGACCCCATAGAGGAAGCGAGTTCGAACACTATCGGTG
>JAJKFJ010023696.1:0-16012 GCA_027382625.1 Tetmemena sp. SeJ-2015 | reverse complement strand
CTTCTAACCTGAGTCTTCGCGTTTCCCTGCAAGTAACCATTTTAGTTATTTTTACTTTCTATTTGTAAACTTCTATGTTATCGTCTTTTTACAAATTTTCTTCTGAAGGTGTTGGGGGTGAACACAGTTTTCGTCAGCACATACAAATTCCCCATCCCCCACACCTGGGCAGCAAGTGTAAATAATTTCAGATTTTTATAATAAAAGGGGTTTGGGAAAGTTATAAGGTTATATTCAAGTTTTTTTTCTTATCCCCATTTCAACAAATTGTTTGCCATTCACGGAAAGATCTTGAGAAATAAAAAACTATCTAGGGAAGATCTTCGCCTACCCCAAAAACTGAATGCGTTATGGCGAGAGTTGGGGATCAATCAAATAATTGATGTGCACATCTTAAAACTTTGAAGTGCATCAGGAACAGCTGCAACTCCTAATTTTCTCATCTGCAAAGCAATTTTCAAGCGAAAGATATGCCGCTGGCACTCCAACATTTTTGCGATGGAGTTGATGTTGAAACTGGCATTACTACTAAAAGGGGGTATACATCCAACCTTAGATCAAAAAAGAAACTGAGAAGATGGATCATGTAGTTATTTTTGAGTAATTTCGCGTTTGACTCGCATGATTATAAGTATTAATAAAGAAATTAATTATACACAACTTATTTTCACTTTCTTATCATATTATGGGGTTTTGAATGTAAAAGAAATATTCAATAGAAGATAAATGCTCTAGAGAAGATTGATGTCATTATAAAAATGTTAAACAAAAAATGGATATGATTAATTAATTTAATTACGTTTTATGGAAAATTTTGTCTAAATTTTAAAACATGATATTGTTTTTATGTTATTTATGATTAATTTATCTATCACTGGACGGAGATTTGATGAGAAATCAAAATTTAAATTTATTGATAATTCTTAACTAAGATAATAAGATATGCGGAATAGATGAAGTAATCAACGAAAATAATTTTTATCAAATGTCATTGAATTTCATCTAGAGATAATTTTAACAAATTTACTCTCCATAACTTTCTAAAAACTAAATTTCCAAATTTAAAACCTAATTAATAGATTAGATAGATAAAGTTTAAATTTATTATTTTTTTATTTTATCGTGATAAGATTTAAATAAGAATATTCTTAAATATGGTGACTATTTCTTTTCTAAACCTCTTCAAAATTAAGATTTTTATAATTAAATTATTTATATAATTTTTTCTCTAAAAAGTCTTATTCTAATTCATTAATTTGAATACTTTATAATTCTCAAGATAAATTATTTCATGGCCATTATATTTAGTACTAAATTTTATTTTAATTAATTCAAAAACTCATTTAATTGGACTAACTTAATTAATTGGGCTAAGAAGTTTAATTGTTTAAAATTGCAATTTTTACAATTCCTAAGGTATTTTAGAATCATTTAAAAAATGAATTTATCATTTTTAGATGGGATTCTTTATCAAGGGTTTGAAATCATTCGATAAGAGCAATTTAACAAACTGCTGCTAGTGTAATTAAACATTTGATAAGTTAAACTTATACAAAAGCTGTAAAACAAATCAAATAATTGAGTTAAACTCAAATCCTAAAGAATATTAGCTCTACACATTTCTTGACTTAATTTGTGATGCATGCTTTGCTAATGTGTTATTAGAGAAAACTTTATACAAAGATAAAATAAATAATTTAAATACCAAGATAGCAGAACTTAATAAAGAAAATGAGAACAGAAAGGATTAAATTATTAACCTCCAAAGCCAGATAAGCTAATATGAAAAATAGCTTTAACTTTCTAAATAAAGAGTGGATGAATATCTTTCACTCTTGGGAAGCAAAGAATCTGAACTTTTTGTTTAAGTAATGAACGTTAATGAAATAGTAAAACTTATGACATGCTTGAAAGTGCTATCACTTGAAATCAAGGACCTCTATCCGGATAAGTAAATCTTTGAAGCGCAGGACTTCGAAACTATAGAATGTGCTTTTTAAATAGTAAATAGGACTTTTAAGCAAAATTTATTGAATGAGTTTTAATAAACTCTATCTGCCTTAGAAAATTTAATAAAAAAAGACTAAGAATAGTTCACTCTTAATAAATAGAGGTTGGAAATGATCCACTCTAAATTTATTAAGGAATACAAACAAGATATTGAGGAAGGGGGATTCAAATAAGATGATTTCAGAGAGTTTGTATAAATGTAGGAGAACAAGAGAAAAATTAATGAAAAGAATCAAATACTTGACAAAATTTAGCATATCAGAGAAATGACTACAAAATAACTCAGTTGAAATTATTAGAGGAATAAGTATAGAAATGAAATATTAATCCTTAAAAATCCAAAAGGATAATTATAAAATTAATTAAATAAAGATTTTTTTTCAGTTAATAAAGTAAAGTAGGAGCATTAAAATTATTTTTTATTTTAATTTATGACATTAAAATATAAATAGTTTTATAAAATTTGGTATAGTTAAAAAATTATCGCTTAAAATTTATTTGAGAAACCATTTTTACTTTATAAAATATTAATGAAATCATCATTTTTAAAATTAAAAGGTAGTTAAGAAATTAAATATTAATTTTATATCAAGATAAATAATGATAAAACTCAAAACAGTTTTTACATTAGAGCATGATCCTCTGTTGAGATATATCACTTCACATCCATCTCAAGAAATCAAGCTATTACCACAAAGATAAACTGCCACAACAAGTCTAAAGGTTGAGTTATTTTTATGGATTGTTTGAAATAAGAAAGAAAATGAAATATATATTAAATTAATATAATTAAAACAATGAATCCTTGAATATTTATTTTTTATTCTGATTTAAGAGAAGATCTGATTAATTATAATATAATAATTAAAGATTATAATAGAAGGAATGTTTGTAAATTTGAATCTGAAGAATATAGTTGTCTCTGATAAAGATTTGTTGTGCTCAAAATGTAAGAATGGAAGTGACTTTATGAATTGTCATTCTGTGATTGAGGGAAGACCATTCAACAATAGAAGAAAAGCAAATTGTACTATCTTTTAGTTCGAAGATGTCTCCATAAGCTTTTATTGTGATCACTGTTTTTTAAGTGTGGTGAAAGATTAGCCTCATTTTTTGTAGCAAGCTTAAATAAAAGCCTTAGCCAAAGCAGGTTTAGAATATGAAAAGAAATAATTAAATGAGAGCATTCGAGTTCTTAATGAGAAGATAATAAGCATGAGCTTTGAGATACAGGAGGCAAAAAAGTAAATTAATTAATATAAAGGAATTCTAGTGAACTAAGTATGTGAAACACATTTATCAAAGGATTCAACTTATAAAATATTTCCCAACTTTTAAACTGTATGAAGGAATTATCTTTAGAGATCAGGGATATTTATGAAGAAGAGAAGAATCTTAAAATACATAACTTTGAAAATATTAATAAAGCTAGTAAGAAATGGAGTAATTTAGTGAATAAAGTTTTATATGAGGAAATTGAAGCGCCTCTTTCTGAAATTGAATAGGATATCAATAAAGATTTAGAAAATTGCAGAATTAAATAAGAGAAATTGAATTCATTATATGAAAATATTAAGCAACAACATTAAAGCTTATTTAAGGATGATGAGATAGAAGAGATAGAACTTATCAATTTTATAAATTCACGAAAGAGTCAAGGAAAGATAGAAAAAAAGTAAAAAGTGCTTGAGAAAATTAAATTCGTCAGAGAGATGATTCAGATAGAGCAAGAAACTTGAATTAATTTGTTGAGGATTATTATGGCATTTTTAATCAAATCAATCCTTAATTATTTAGTTTCTTTAATAAATTGGCTAAATTAAATTTAGGAATCAATAATTTACGATTATCATTATAATGTTTTAAATCTTTCATTTTTTATAATTTTAGATTTACTTTATTAAAAACAGGTCAAACTTTTATTGAATCAATAAAGATTAAATTAAAATCCTGATAAATTTCACCTAAAATTTAAAGTCAGAATTAAAATATAAACTAATGACTAGTTTATTAGATACTCAAACTTGAAGATATTTTAAATCTAAATGAAGAATTATGTTTTAAATTAAATATAAGTCATGTTAATTAACAAAAGATGGTTGCCAGGTAAAATACGCGGCCATTTATTATCAAATTAAAATTTTTTTAAGCTGAAAATTTGAAAGAGTACAGGTAAAAAATTTCAAAATAAAAATTATATTTTAATCTAAAATGGTCTTTTATATAAAAGACTTTATTCAGTAATAAAGTAGACTGACTGTCTCAGAACCATTACACGAGGCTTTAGGAAAATGGAGATGCTTATAAAAGATCAACTTTGAAAATGTTTTAATTTTTTGTAACTTAAGTTTACGTTTCTCATTTAAAGCTTCACACCCACCATAAGTCTTTTTAGTGTAGGGGGAGAATACATAATTTATTAATCATGATCTGGTTGCCACGCTCCATCTGCTTCTAACTCTTTCATTTTGAGCTTATTGGCGGCTCCTTCAAATGAGCAACTTATCTCTAACATTTTCCTTTTCTTTTGCTATCGTTTACCAGATGGCTTAATCTATAGAAGACCTAGAACTCTCTCTTTTTCCTCTATGCATAGGATTAAGTAACTTATTTCTTACTTGAGTAGTAAGGCTGCGATTCGAGGCTCCTATATATATAATTGAAAAGGTAGAAAATCTTTTTAAGGATTTAGTGATTTAATATAATCAACAAATTAAGAACAAAATATATTTAAAATAGTTCAGATAAGGTCTGGATTGTGCTTAATATAAGTCAAAGAATTATTCTCAGTAGAGAGTGATCATTTAATATAATATTTTATGAGCTTCTTGTAAAGTATATAGCAATTGATTATAGCAAAGTAATGAAGTTCTATATATTTTGAGTAGTTTTAAATTACTTTAAAGCTAAAAGAATTTGTCAAAATATCAGCTAAAAATTATAAAGAATAAATTCGCATTGAAGAAAATATTTTAAAATTATAAATTATTAATAAAAGTACAATTTTATAATACTAATTTAAAGTTTATTCAAATTTTTTTCCTGCTTATATACTAATGATCTCGAAATGAATATTAAATTTTAAAATCATTGATAAATTATTAAAATTTAGAATTTAGAATCTTTAAATATTTAAATTGCTAGCTAAAAAAAGTTGTGAATTATTCATTTATAATTAAATATAATAAATAAGAGATAATAAAAGGAATGAAATTAGATCTAAGAGAGTATCATAAAAATCAATATTATGGAAATAATAGAGGTGGACGCCCTAATTTATTACATTGCTCAAGTTGTCGCGAAGAATGATACCTTCTAAATTGTCACTCTGTTATTGAAGGAAAACCTAAAGAAAAAGACGAAGAATAAGAATAATAATACTAATATCCAAAAAGATATCAAGGTCGTGGATATAAAAGATGTAGTAGTAGGGAATATTGTAATAAATCCTAGCTCGGAGATGTTTCCATCAGCTTTTATTGTAGGGACTGCTTTTATGAAGTTTTGGAAAAATAGGCAGGCTTCACTAACAAATATGATCGAAATTTAGAATCTGCTAAATAGGAATTTTATATTGAAAAGTAAAATTTAATAGAGGAAAATTCATGTCTTAATGATTAGATAAAAGGCATGAATAATAAGATGGATTTCGCAAACAAATAGATTTAGCAATATAAAGAAATCTTAGGGAACTCAGAGTGTGAAGAATTTGTCAAGAGACTCAACTTATAAAGCATTGCCAAACTTTTAAATTGCATGAAGGAGATATCTTCAGAGATCAAAAATATTTATGCAGGGAAGAAATAACTTCAAATTCATAACTTCTAAAATTTTGATAGTGTGAGTAAGGAATGGAATAAACTTATTAATCAAATGTTAAATTAAGAAATTAAATCCTCTCTCTTAGAAGTTGAAGAAGTTATTAATAAAGATTTAGAAATTTGCAGAGACAAGGAAGAAAAGTTAAAATAATTTCATGAGGCAGTTTTGTAGCAGCACAAAATCATATTCTAAGATGATGAAACTGGTAAGAAAGAATTAACCAATTTTATAAGCTAGTAAAAGTATAATGGAAACATTGACAAAAAGGAGAATGTACTTGAGAAAATTAAATTCATCAGAGAAACGATTCACAAACAGCAGGAAACTTGAATTTGTTTATTGAAATCTAGAGAATTCGAATTAATTTTTAAATCTTTTATTAATTTTATCTTTATATAATTGATTGAATTTTAGATTAGTATAAATTTAAAAGAATATCATTGCACAATTTCTTAAACTATTTAGATTTAGAAATTTCAATTTAGTACTGAAATTAAATAGAACTAATTTAACTAAATTTTAATAGCTAAAACGAAAGTACAATAGAAGAGAAGCACCTAGGAAAATATACAAATTTGCTATGGAATAAAGATTATAAGAGTTATATAATAAAAAAATTAACTTATACTTTGGCTATTACTTAGATTGGGTCTTTTAATCTTAAGATTTATCTTTAAATTTTTAATAAAATTGCTTGTTTTAAATCGAAGAATTAAATGAAAGGTTATCTCATTAAATAGAATGATTCAAATCATGACTTCGAAGCAAGGGATAAAATAATTATTGATTTTAAATCATTTATGTGAGTTCTGAATATAAGTAGTTTCTCAGAGATATGAATAGAGCAAATATTTTTCAGCATTTAACTTATATGAAAGAATCGGTTCTAGAAAAAGAAAGCATATATAATTGCAAGCGATTTTAAAACAAGAAATTAAGACTATTCTTAATTCTAAAAAGGAAGCAAAAAATATTTTTTTTCCTCAAATTAATTTAAAGTTTTTCTTATAGAAGCAGAAGATAAATTAGCAAAATTCTTAAAAATGATTAGCAATACAGATAGAATTAAAAATATTTAGATGAATTCGTGTAATCATTTTAAAATTATATGTAGAATATAGCTTTAGAAAATTAAAAATTCTCTGATTTGGATTAGTAAAAAATAAGTTAAAAGAAGTAAACTATTCTAGGAAATATTGTTGATTATTGAAATGGCTTTGAAATATATCTAAAGTCTATTATATCATTTACTCGAATCTATCTTTTATAATCCTGAATAAGAATTTCATTTTATTCTAAGATAATACTTCAACAATAATTAATTTTAAATATTTTATCACAAGTTTAAAAATTTAAGAAATTCTCTTAAAGCTTAAATAATGAATTTAAAGAAGGTATTTTTAAAATAAGGTGATTAGAATCCATATTTATTATACTCCAAAGCTAAGAAATGCCGAGGATTAAATCAGCTAATCATTAGTTTCAGAAAAAAACTATGATTTTAATTTGGCATCAAGAAGTTATCATTAATTCAGTTAACTTAACAGAGAATAATTTACCTGCTAAGAATGAGCAAGAGTGTGAGTCTAAAATTGATTAAATAATTTAATAAAATTTTGGCAGTGCCTTCCTCGTCTTCCATATTTTTCTTGAAAATATAAAAAATCAAGATCTAGCCTGAAATCAACAAAAATCAAAATTATTTAAGTCCATTTTTAAATTGAAAAGGTCTATCTAGGACATATTATTTATTTTAGCAAATATATAAGATCTTTGAAAAATATATATTTCCTGAGAAAAAAATTGCAGAAGAATTGTTGAAAAACATCAGGATGAATTTTATAAGTTTAAGATAAATACTTCAGAAGCACAGAGATCTCAAAATCCATAAACAGACTCTAAGAATCTTTTTAGTACTTAAATCACTCAATAAAACATTAGCTAATACTCATTTTTATCTCAATGCTTTTATTACAAGGAACAACTCTCAAACAAGTTGCCAGAACGAAGGTTCTTCTTTGGCGTCCTTGCTACTGTACGTGCAGAGTACCTCAAAGAAATCATTGAAAATGATTAATTTATGTATTGATAAGGAATAATTTAAATATTATAAAACATATAAATTTTATTTGTTCTACCACTTAAGTAAAAATTAAACTATACTAAAATTTAATTTTGAAATATATTAAACAATAAAATCTTGTTTTAATAAATAATATTTATATAAAATTAATACTGGCATTACCTAATTTGATAAACTACATAATTATCGTATAATTAAATTCCATTTGTGGTATTTTAAAAGTTTTATTTTATTATGACTTAATTAATTGGCCTCAGTATTTATTTGTTGAAACAATATTTCTGAAATTTTGATAATAAAATATTATAATTTAAAAAATGATTTTTATAGTTCTCTTCGGATTGTTAATCTAGAGTGTAACATCTTACAAAAAGAGTGATCTATTTTATTGCTGCTAGAATGAAAGGATGTTTGAGAGCCTAAACTAAGTGATAAGCTGTGGAACATTTCAATATAGAGATATAAGATATTATCCTACACTTTAAGGTCTTCTCCCTTTTTTAGATGAAATGAATTGTGATTAATGCTTTGAAACTGTGTTAAAAGAAAAAAAGCTTTACAAGGATAAAATTAAAAAGTTGAATGCCAAGATATAATGTCTCGATTAATAATTAGAGAGCCTTGAAAACCAGATTAATGATCTTATATATCATAATTCTTATAAGAATAATTAGCTATTAAATTATCAAATAAATGAGGGGAAATATCTTTCACTCTTGGAAAGTACAGAATCTGAAATATTTGTTAAAGAACTAAAAGTTAATGAAATAATTAAATAAATGTCTAGTTTGAAGGCGATTTTGCTTGAAGTCTAAGAATTATTTCCTGAATAGGAAATAAATTAAACATGGATCACAGAGACACTAGAAGTTTTTGCAAAGACATTAAATACGCTTTTGAAAGAAAGTATATTGGACGAGTTTCTCAGCTTTTTTAGTTTCCTAGAAAATTTTATCAAGAAGGATTTGGAATAGTTTTCAATGAATATATAGAAATTGGAGAGAAATCATTTTTTATTGATTAAGAAATAGGAAGAAGATAATGAGGATAGCGGATTCAATTATGAAGATATTAGAGAATTTATTTAAATGCAAAAGAATAAGAAAAAAATAGAAGAAAAATATAAAATCCTAAAGGAAATTGAGGTTGTCAAAGAAAATGCAATTTCTGAATTTAGTTGAAACATTTAATAAGAAAATAACAAAATATAGTCCTTGAAATCCAAAAAATATGAAATTAATTTAATAAAGTTGATTAAATTTTTAATGTAAAGTAGAAACAAATTATGATAAATAAAGATTTAATTCTAATTTATTTTATTTTTTAATTATATATTTACTTCAGAAGCATGATGATTATATATTTTTGGAAATTATATTAGAATAAAATTAAGGAGAAAACAAAAATTATAAAAAGGTATCAAATGGATTTATACAGTCAACTTCGAGACGCAGAAAGGCATTGTGAACCATACTAATGTCAAAGTAAATTTATTAAAAAAAACATATGTTCTCATCTCTTGGATTAGTTAAAATCTTATCCTTTTGATATCTCTGTACTAATATTTTGGTTAAATAATTAAGAGTGGTATTTAAATATTCAATTTAAATGATAAACATTTGACTGAAGAAAATTATATGTTTATAATAATTTAAGTATTTTAAAATGGAATTTCAAATAACATTAGAATCAAATGAATTAAAGCACCTAATTTAATGCAGCGAGTGCTTAAAACCCTAAGACAATCTTTTGATTTACTCTGACAACTATCAATCCAAAAATATTAAAGTTAATAAAGGGAAGAGGAATAACACTCACTGCAGTTTAAATATTATAATTGCCCTATTCTGTGAGAAATGCCTTAAAAATTCTTAAGAGAAGACTTCTTTCAAAAGGAATTTGATTAACTAAAAAATAAAGGTAAAGGACTAGAAGAGGAAAATACTTAAAACTAGTGGAAACAACTCTCACTGAATAAATAGAAACAAACGGTAAGAGCATGAATTAAATGAAGTAGAAAATACTTGACTATGAAATATTGTGTAAGAATGGTGACTCGGAGATCTTAATTCAAAAATTTAACTTACCTAGTATCATAAGATTGATTAATCTGCTAAAGTAACTATCTGAAGAAACTAAGACTCTTTACAATCATGGAAAATTCTCAGAATTGGTCAAATTTGAAAATATAGAGTCAGCTAGTAAGACCATCAATCAATAATTTAAAGAATGCACACGGAATTACATGGATAAAATGCTAAATGAAGCTCAAAGTAGAATTAACTAGGATATTTTAGGATGCAAGAAATAGGATTTAGAATTTTAAAAAGCACAGAAAAGATTCTTGGAAGCATTTTAGAAAGATATAGACGCAGGAACTGTCCAAGCAGACGTGATGAGTCAAGTCATGCAAGAATAAACCAAAAATAGAAAGATGGATGCCAAAATATAAATGGTTTAAAAAATTAAGTATAGTTAGAATATGATCATTCAATAACTTACTTGAGGAAATTATATTTATTTTGTAAAATTTTATCAATCCTTTCTGAAATTATTTTATATAAACAAAGAATATAATTTAAGAAAAATCAAAATTTTTTAGCATAAGCTAAGATGGGCTTTAAAACATTTCTAATTATATTAATTCTTACTTCTTTCGTAGAAGCTTAAAATAATGAGTAAATCAACTACTTTGGCGAATTACAAATTCTAATAATTTGGGGTGGGGCTTCTTGTATTTTCTATATCATTTTTTGGTAAAAATTTAGCTGGAATTTTTTGCCTTTATTTGTCTTTGTTTACATGTCTTTGATTTTCAAAATAAATAAAATACTTTCTGAATCCATTATAACAATTATTAAAATTTTAAATTAAGGCTAAATAATTAATGAAATTAAATAATAAAAGACATAGTAAATTTATAAATTTTACTTATATTTTTGCTGATCAGTTCTCATATTTTAACAATTTTTACCTATTATTTTTAATGACTCTTATAATTTAAAAATAAAATATTAAAGAATTTTGTTGGCTAGATAAATAAAGTACAGCTGCTCCTTGTTCACAGATTTGAGTTACCATAATTTAAACTTAATTATTTACATTTATTTGTTTCAGAGAATAGGTGGCGTTGATGGTGGCTTTCTTCCTCTTTAAAAAAACGCAGTTTGCACAAGATAGCAAGGGATGTATGCTGAGCTAGTCTTCCCACAATGAATCTTCACATCCAACAATCACTCGGCAAACCTGTTACCGATTTCTTCACAGACGCCGAAGGAGATGAAGTTCTGGACCACAGCGACCATCTTTAGCTTTCATTAATATTCAGTTGCAGGGTCGAGCAACCTGCTGTGAAGTGGTCTACCAATGTGTCTGACTGAGTACTTGTGGGCTGAGATGAACCTTATAAGATTACTTCCATATAATTAATAGCAAGCCTCTATTTAAAATTGGAGATAAAGTAGGCTGGTACTATTATCACTCATTCACTTAAATATAGGAAAAATATCATAAGATTAAATCGAATTTTTTTTTAAATGAAGAAATTTGACAAAAGATAAAAAAAGAAATTTAGGAAATTTTAGTGTTCCATTTCGAGTTTTCACTTTTTAATTCTATTGCACATTTATATCTATTCTTCAGTTTATCTGATCTTTCCATTTCACCCTGAATTTATTCTTTAGAGTGCAAACTTTGCTCTTCATATTTCTCATTTTAAGCATAAATATAAATCACATCTTCCTTAAAATTGGGATAAGTGCGAGTTATAGAACTAGGTACAGCCATCTTTTATACTTTTGTGGATTAAAACTAATTTTTTTAATTTTAATTTATAATCTAGAAATTTAATTTATTGACAGTTGAAGTAATAAAATAAATCACTTTTGTTTTCTTGAATTAATTTTTACATCATGTAATCATACCCTTCATATAATTTATGTAAATATTTAAGCTTAAATTAAGGTAACTCAGATGAGTTTACAAGGAGCAGTTGCATTTCATTAGTAGAAAATTATTAAAAGTAATAAAATTTTTGCGGATTTATAATCTTATCTGTGTTTGAAAATTATCTAATCAAAATTGACCATTTTTATGCATCTACAGTATCAATTTAAGTACCAAGATATGATACACATTTCTTTTCATTTTAAATCTATAAAATAATAGAGTCACTTATATCTTTTAGATCCTCATAGAGTAGAAAAGGAAATATAAATCTTAAAAAATTATATTCTCTTACAAATTATATAATATTATATTAATTTATAGCGAATGAATTATGAATTATCAAATTACCTTCCTCACTTATTTTAATTTTAAACTTATCTTTATCTTTGAAAATTTAACTTTATACATAATATATATTTTTGAATATTAAATATTTGTTTAAATATTTAAAATAAGTTATTGACAATATAAAAGGCATAAAGATATTAGAAAAGATAATATAATAATTAAAAAATTTTGAAAATAAATGACTTTTAAATTTATAATTAGTTCCAATAAAAAAGAAGATATAGTGGGTGGTTGCAGAGAATGTAAGGCAGATGATACTAACTACCTATATTCAAATGAATATAATAAGAAAAGGATTAAATATGATGAGATATTTGATAGATATACTTTAAAAGGAAATTATTCATGATATTGCGAAGATTGCTTCAAGAAAAGTATGAAAGAGAAGTTTTTTAAGGATTAGTTTGAGGAACTCGAAAAATAAGTAAAAGAGCGAGAAGACGAGCGAGAAAGACTCTAGATTTTAGTTACTTCTCAATCGGATAAGTTAAAGGAGGTTGAAGATAGTTTATAACAAATGACGAAAAAGGTTAAAGAATATGAAGGTCTAGATTTGAAATCTCGCGAGGACATTTTAATTCAGCAACTGTAATTACCTGCAATCTTTTAAATAACTAATCTCCTCAACTAGTTATACAATGAAGCTAATCTTGTTTATGAGGGAGATATTTTATAATCTCTTGCTAAGTTTGAAAATAAGCAAGCAACTTCAAAAATGATAAGCGACTCATTCAGACAAGGTTTAAAAGTAAACTTGTCAAGCATGCTGTCTTAGATTTAAGAAGCCATTAATGAGGACATAGAATAATGCACGAAAAAGGAATTGAAACTAGATTAAGTTTAGAAGCAATTTTTAGCTGCCTACAAAAAAGATATAGAAAAGGGCCTTTTTGAACCTGAAGTATTTTAGCAGCTTGTGAAGCAGTAATCAAAGAATAGAAATGTTGTATAGAAAAAATTAATAGCAGACAAAATATAGTTTAGCAAAGACATGATTGATAGAGAATTCAATTGAGATAAATATTTCAAAGATTCACTATAGAAGGAGTAAGCTCTATAAAATGAGATATTTTTCTCAATTTTTTTTTCTAAACTTTAATTATATAAATAAATTCTTTATTTAACTATTTCTTTAATTTAAGTAGATTAAAATTAATATCGAAAATTAAATTAATTTGAATAGATAAGTAAAATATTTTTTATCAACATTTTTTAATTAGATGAATTCGAATTTATAAAATAGTGTCCTTGAATATTCGCATTTTTAGTATTTCTAAGATTTAAATTGGTTTTTATAATATTATTTAAAGATTATATAAAAGTAATGTTCGTAAAGTAGATTTGAAGAATATAGTAGTGTCTAAATAGAATTTGTTGTGCTAAAAATGTAACAAAGGAAATGATTTGATAAATTGTCATTCTGTAGTTTAAGGATAAGAACTTTACAACAAAAGAAAAGATTTCTGCAATATTTCTTAGCTTTAATCTGTTTCAATAAACTTTTATTGTAGCGTTTGCTTTTATGAGATCTTAAAAGACTAGCATGAATTCAAATATAAAATCGAAATGTAGGAGTCTGCCAAATCAGTATTTGAATATGAAAAAAATAAACTAAACGAGAGCATTTGAGTCCTTAATGAGAAGATAAAGAGCTTGAACATTGAGATAAAAGAAGCAAACAAATAGATTTAGCAGTATAAGGATATTCTAGTAAACTCAGCATGCGAAACATTTATCAAAGGTCTAAATTTACAAAATATTGCTCAGCTTTTAAATTGCATGAAGGAAATATCCTTAGAAATTCAAAATATTTATTCAGATAAGAAGAGTCTGCAAATTCATAACTTTGAAAATATCGAGAAAGCTAGTCAAAAATGGAATGATCTTATGAATCAAATTTTGTAGCAGGAAATTTAATGCTCACTTTAGGAAGTTGAAGAGGTGATTAATAAAGATTTAGAAAACTGCAGAGATAAAGAAGAGAAATTGAAACAATTCCATAATATCATTTAGTAGCAGCACAAAATCTTATTCTAGGGTGATGAAATAGGAGAGAAAGAATTGACAAATTTTATAAGTTAGCAATTGAATAAAGGAAAGATTGATAACAAGTAAAATGTGCTTGAGAAAATCAAATTTACCAGAGATATAATTCACGAAATGCAGGTAAAAACATGAATTTAGATGTTGAGGTTTGGAAAAATAGTTTATTTTTTTAATTTTTAATTAATTAGGTTTTCATCAACTTATTAAATTATAATTTATTTTTTAATTTATTAAAGACTAACATATTAAATTTAATAAGCTATTTGCAAATTGCATCAATTTTTTATTTCATTCTGCAACAAAAAATAGAATTAATTTCTCCCTTCGTGCTTCAACTACTAAAAGATCAATTTTAATGCTAAGATTTAAATTTTAAAATTAATTATCAGTTGAAATTGTCTATTCATAAGAAAACTCTTATTCTTTTTGTAATAGATTCTTATCTTAAGATTATAAAATGAAATAGCCTAAAATGGTTTTTACTTTGTATATCAGTCTTAATTTATAAAAATATTTGCCATATAATTTGCTTTCCCTTTTTATAATAATTGAATAAATGAAAAAATATGCTTTATTGAAGACTTGGATTGAATTGGTGATCCACAATATATTAGACATGATCCCCGATTTTCAATTATTTTAATTTTGCTTCTATAAGCCTTGAGGAAAGAGGATTTAGCTCTTATCATCTGTGCTATAACTTGGTACTGTAAGCACTCCTTGTCGGCCGAGAATTGCTACAAAAATTATAAAAATTAATTTTTACTGATTTATTAAATCCCAGAGTTATAATGAACATTCTAGTTCTTCTTTCACTAAAAGTTGGCTTTCTAGCAAGTAATGAAAAATTGGAACTGAATGAAAAATTTTTTTTTCTCTAAATTTCTCCCCAAAAAAATTTTTTCATCCATATTTGAATATCATTCATAATTTAAAAATATTTAGAGAGAAGAAGTTAGCGAAATATTTTAAGTTTAAAATATTTATAAATTAAATTTAGTATAAAATCATAGAATAAAGGTTTTTAATCTTTATTTCTTCTCTTTAAATTGTTAAACTTGGAGTAATAAAAAGTCCCCCCCCTCTGAAAATACAATTTCATTAAATCTATATTATTTAAATTTGATTCACATAGTTCATTTTTAAAAAATTAAAATGATCAAGTTAGAGCTTCTAATAATTTTAATATTTAAATTATATTTATCAGTTTATAATACATTTTTGAATATTTAGAATTGGCCTGGATAGATTTAAGAATTGCTAAGTTAATAACAAATAAATACAAAATGTCATTGAAGATTAGCGTTGTTAATAAAAAGTAGGCGCATAATATAATTTGCTATAATTGCAATACAACCAACTTAAATAATCAGTTGCACTGCTACTCTGGAATATAAAAAGCCATTATAAGTTTGAATTGCTACGAAAATAATAGGATATCAGATTTAGAAGATAAAGAAATTAGGGTTTACTGCAGTGCTTGCCTTAATTAAATCCTATTATAGCAAGAGTATTTTGGTTCTATTTATTGAAATTATGACTCATAAATTGAAAATCTTAACCTAGTAGTTGCTAATCTAAACTAAGATATTTAAAATATGAGTGTCGAGATTGAAACAAGAAATAATATGATATCACATTTTAAAGAGTTTGTAGTGAACTCTGATTATGAGACATTTATTAGAGCTCTAAATATTTCAGACATCCTTTAACTTTTAACATGTCTCAAAGAAACTTCACTTGATTTAAAAGGTA